>BACB01001498.1:0-21936 GCA_000338015.2 Ganoderma multipileum BCRC 37180
CAGTCGGTGCTGCCCAGACGGGGCTGCAGGTAGCCGCTCGATTCAAGCAGATGAACATACCTACGCTGGTGATTGAGCGGGCCGCACGGATTGGAGACGTCTGGAGGCAGCGCTACCCCACTCTCGTCCTCCACACTACTCGTAAACATCACACACGTAAGCCTTATGTCGGCCACCAATTTAGTCCTCGTCGCTAATCAAAAAATAACAGTTCTGTATCAGCCTTTTCCGAGCAACTGGCCTGAGTACACGCCACGCGACAAGTACGCCGACTGGCTCGAGCACTATGCTTCGATCCAGGATCTCATCGTATGGACGAGCTCGACGCTCAACCCCCACCCGACGTACAACCCGAAGGATCACTGCTGGGACGTTACCGTCTCTCGAAATGGCACCGAGGTCAAGCTCCGTCCCGCGCACATCGTTCTCGCCACCGGCACGCTTGGACGGCCGGTCATCCCAGACGTGCTTGGCATGGAGGGCTTCCAAGGGCGGACCCTCCACTCCTCTCGCTTTCCGGGCGGAGCGGCGTTCGCAGCCCAGCGCGTCGTCGTCGTCGGTGCGGGGAACAGCTCCATCGACATCTGCCAGGACCTCGCGCTCCGCGGTGCCGCGTCGGTCACGATGATCCAGCGTTCTACGACCTGCGTCATGTCGCGCGACTTCGCGAGCGCCTTCATCAAGAGCCTGTACCCCGAAGACGTCCCACTCGACATCTCGGACTTCAAGGTCGCGTCCGCCGGGATGGGGTTGCGGAAACGGCTGGCGATCGAGGCGCAGGAGTTCGTTCTGGAGGCCCATCGGGAGCTCCATGAGAAGCTACGTGCGGGTGGCGTCAGTGTTGACCTGGGTCCGGAGGGAGAGGGGGTATACCCGTTGGTGTATGAGCGGCTTGGAGGTACAAATTTTTTCTCTCCTTCGCGCGTCTACATATTTTTGAACTGACGCCGTACCTTCCAGGCTACTGTTAGTTGGCAGATCGTCGAACTAGGCACGCCAGGCAGGACTGACACAACTCCTTCCCAGGGATAGACAAGGGTGGTGCGGATTTGATCGCTGACGGGAGAATCAAAGTCAAAAGTGGCGTGTCCGTCCAGCGCTTTACCAAGACTAGTCTCATCCTCAGTGACGGTACGGAGCTGGCTGCAGACGTCGTGGTTTTCGCGTACGTGGTCATTTTGTTCGGGATGCCGCTTTGATACGCCTGCTCACTTCCCTAAAATTAGTACGGGCTTCGTTCATATCCGCGAAACCAACCGCGAGTTGTTCGGCAACGACATTGTCGACCAGACCGAAGAAGTGTACGGACTCGACGACGAAGGGGAGATAAAGGGCAGCTACCGCCTCTGCGGACATCCTGGGGTCCGTTCGTCAGCTTATCAGCCACGAGAGCTTTTGAACTGAATTTAGGGCGACAGCTCTGGTTTGCCACCGGTGACATACCCGCGTCTCGCTACCTGTCGAAGGCTTTGGTTAGTTCTCATCGTCATTACCACCGCCCGACGTTTATGTTGACCATGACACATTTTGAACAGGGGCTTCAAATCAAAGCGATCGAAGTAGGCCTGATGCCAAACGATGGACGTCGTTCCACTTGAACGAGACGAGGTATGCGGCTGACGCTATGTACCGGTAGCGCTGGAACTCAAGAGATTCGATTCGTTTTGGCTGTGTCACGGACTCGCCTTGCTGAAGTTACATGTTCAGTCATGATACAGCCTTGTTGGGAACATGGGCCTCGGTAGGATTTCGGGTGGCTGGACGGCAAACACCGGGACGGAGTTTCAAATATAAGATAGCGATGTTACGCAGTCCAAGGTTGCTTTTGATCTTGAGCGGTGACCCTAAAAGCTGTTCGTGCTCCTCCTCTTGCCATGTGTACGAGTTGCACCTTGCTTGCTTTTTTATTTCGGGATTGTGAAGTGTTCGGTATATCCAACGCGTTCTCAAAACACTAGGCTGCCAGCTGCCAGCGGATACGTCATTCAGCGCTGCTGTCCTCCTCACGCGGTCAGGTCCGTTCAAATTTGTTGGCCGTAGACGATGTATCGCTGATCACTGTGGCGCATTGTAGGGAATTTTGAGGCGTTTTGGTTGGTAGAGATCTACCCTTATTCAGAAATCGAAGGCCCAGGCTTCGAGTCATGCACATGACAGAACATCGGGATTAGTGCCTCCCCCGAAGCGAGACTTCCGGTGCGCTGCGAAACAGTTCCAGTCTTCTATAATGTGAGTGCTCCACGGATTTCTGTATCGAACGCCGATCTCCGTCATTATGCATTGATCATCTATTTTCTCTGGTTGACGCAGGTTGTCATGAAGCATTCTTTCGAACGGAGCCGCTCGGCTACTATCCAGGTCTCTCAAGCCTGAGCCTCCGCGTAATGAACCGGTCATGGCCCGGACTATACGTGGTTTTGCAGAACGCCATCGGAGTCTCAGTGTATTCATGGCTTCTTCCCACTGACTTACTAAAGGAGTTCCGTGTGCCGCTGAAGAAGTCCGTGGGTGGCTTCCTGTGTTCGTAAAGGTACAAGACCTATATATTACTATTGCGACTATTGACTGCTTTTTCTAGTTGGAGCTCGGACGCTTCTGAGATGCCTAGAGGACGGCCGATGCGTCCTTCTCCGCGTGCCGAGCGCCACAGGATCGACAACTTTCGGCCGTCGACGCGTAGTCGCAAATAGTTTCATTGCAAGATATCCGCCCGCGCGTCAGAAAAGCGACTACCTCTCTGCCGACCGCTCCCACCTTCCATGCAAGTAGGTCAGGAAGATCGTCTCCGGGCGTTACTGTATCGCAATCTCAACCATGATTGTGAGCCCATCTTTATCGCAACCTCGAGATTCACTACTGAGCCCGAATTGCCAGGGCTGGCCGTTGGTCTCAAACGGCACCTCTTTTGCACTCTTGAACGGGAACATCGGCATCGAAGGGGGTTGAGTCCTAACTCTGATATTGCGCGCGTCTAGTGATGCTACAAATGCTAGGCACGTTTCCCCCTGACTGACTAACATCGACCATGGCTCTCAATCCCCACCTCGTCGCCTCCCAGTGGCTCTCCCAGTGCTCCTCTGCATTGCGGGATGCGGACGCGAACGCGTTCGTGGACCTGTTCCTCCCCAACGGCTGGCTACGGGACATCCTCGTCTTCACATGGGACATCCGCACTCTCGAAGGTCGCGAGAAGATTCTGGCTTACTTATCTGATCGGTTTTCGGACGCACGTATCACAAATGTACGGCTCAACGAGACGCTTGACCTTGCACCTCGCACCTCGAAGATCCCCATATCCCAGGCGCCTGTTATCGAGTTCGCCTTCGCCTTCGAGTGCCACCACGGTCACGGGTGCGCCCACGTTCGACTCATGGCGGATGCAAAAGGGTATCGCGCCTTCACTGTATTCACCGAGCTCGTTGACTTGCAAGGCCACGAAGAGCTGAGCACTCTTCCACTGCGAGGGGACGTGACAGGTGTCCCTGGTCGGGACATGCAGAAGGACTATGCGGACTGGGTGCAGGGCGTTGAAGCGGACCCGCATGTCATCATTGGTAAGCACTTGTCGGGCAAGCTATTAGTACTACATCGTGTTGATCACCCGCTCCTATGCCACAATTTGACGACATAGTTGGGGCTGCACAAACGGGTTTGCAGATAGCCGCTCGGTTCAAGCAGATGAACATACCGACCCTCGTCATCGAGCGTGAGCCGCGTGTTGGAGATACTTGGAGGAAGCGCTATCCCACTCTAGTCCTTCATACGATCCGCCGACACCACACCTGTAAGTGCTTGGCTGTTGGGGCATACTCCGGGCATTAACTTCGCCGATTCAGTGCTCTATCAGCAGTTCCCCAGCAATTGGCCTGAGTTCACGCCTCGTGACAAGCTCGCTGACTGGCTCGAGCATTACGCTTCTATCGAAGACCTTGTGGTCTGGACGAACTCTGAACTCAAACCACGCCCAACCTACAATGCCGAAGATCGCCGCTGGGACGTAACAGTCATCCGGAACGGCGCAGAGGTCAAGCTCCGCCCAGTTCATATTGTCCTAGCCACCGGTACCCTCGGGCGGCCAATTGTTCCAGACGTGTCTGGAATGGAAGCCTTCCAAGGGCGCGTCATTCATTCCTCCCGATTCCCAGGCGGGGCGCAGTTCTCCGGCCACCACGCAGTTGTCGTTGGTGCGGGGAACAGCTCCATTGACATCTGCCAGGATCTCGCGCTCCGTGGCGCTGCTTCAGTCACGATGGTGCAGCGCTCGACGTCCTGCGTCATGTCGCTCGACTTCATCTCTGATAATTTTAGAAAGACCTATTCCGAAGACGTACCGCTCGAAGTCGCGGATTTGCGGTTCTTTTCGATGAGCTTGGGGCTGCGGAAGAGGATGGCGATCGAGAACCAGGCCTTGGCGTGGGAGGCTCACAAGGAGCTTCATGGGAAGCTTCGTAAGGGCGGCGTCAGCTTCAACTTGGGCCCAGAGGGCCAGGGCGTCCCGATCCTAGTATTCGAACGTCTCGGTGGTGGGTGCTTTTGCCACATCCCCGGTCTTTTCGGTGCTAAACCAATCTGTCGCCGTCAGGTTATTGTCAGTTCCTGTGCTTGTCAACTCTGCTCGATTGAGATTAACCCGAGCGCGCCCATTAGGGATGGACAAGGGTGCCGCCGACTTGATCGCGGACGGGAAGATTAAAGTCAGGAGCGGAGTATCTCTACAGCGCTTCACTAAGAAGGGCCTCGTGCTCAACGATGGCACAGAACTCCCTGCGGATGTCGTAGTCTTTGCGTGAGTCAATTGCGAATTGCGGGGTCGCGGAGCCCGTCTCGGACTTACTTCCTTTCACCAGCACGGGCTACGTCCATATGCGCGAGACCAACATCGAGCTGTTTGGCGAAGACGTCATCAATCAGACAGAAGAAGTCTATGGGCTCGACGAGGAAGGGGAGATCAAGGGCAGCTACCGTCCGTCTGGACACCCTGGAGTTTGTCCCCTTTTCCTTCACGTTACGTTTGCCCCGCGATGTTCAACGTGCCGTTCACAGCTCTGGTTCGCTACTGGCGACTTTGCCGTTTCGCGGTTCCTGTCAAAAGCTTTGGTACGTAATTCTCGTCGGGGAGCAAGCCCTCTTTTCTCATCCACAGATATTAGGCTATGCAAATCAAAGCGATCGAGATTGGCTTGATGCCAAACGACGGACGTCGGGGTGTTTGAAGAAGATGAGCTCATGCGGTCGTATGTGTCGAGTGGAGTGACATCCTGTACGGTATGCCCCCATTATGTGACGATTGGCAGCACATACTGGATCTTCGAATACATCTCACCTGAACGATGATCAGTGACTGACCGCTCAATCCCCGCGATGGTCTCGCTCTCGGTCTTCGAAGTCCGCCGGTATCGCTAATCAGATAATCGAATGCCTGCTATTCACAAACTTTCAAGGGCTTGAAAACCTCATACGGCTGTGGGACTGTTTGCCCTCTCCGTTGTACGTTGACAAGATTTGGAGTTGAATGTTCTCATGCTTCCAGCCGATCATCGACCCTCATGGACGTGTATTACGTCAAAGGTAAATAGCAGTGCGTTGCATTGCCACCCTTGCGTGCTGGTGCGACTGGGAAGGTGCGACATGTCCCAATGACCATCACGGTGATTCACCGTTTCTTCCTCTGGGAGTCATGGTGGACTTTAGGAGCTCTATGATCGGCAAACCGTTGTTTTCAAGCGTCTTTCCTCCGAGAACACGGCGTAACGCTCCTGTCCCAGCGCTGACTGTCGTCTTCTACTGCGGTGCGCCAAACGTTTAACTCTCGAGTTCATATGGTCTAATAATGGTTGGCTACAGAGAGAGCTGACGCCATCATTCGCGGGGCCTGACGTGAGTTGAAAATCCACCGCGCTCCCACTTGGCTCCGCACCCGATATGATGATCCTCAGCCCCCTGCTAACAGCGGTTTTGATAACTTTTCCAATGTACGTCCGCGCTCCCCAATAGCGGTGCACACCACCGACTGGTCTCCGTTCTCCGGATAGCTCGGTTGGTGACGAGGTATCCTTACCTTCCCCAGCGGCACTTACTCTGTCGAATGTGGCCAAAAGGTCAAGGATTACCTCAACTTCCGACTGCTCCGGCGCATCGAGACGCTTAATTTCGCGCCTGCCGCGTACAATATGGACATTTCCCAGGAGTCCGGTATGCAAACTCGCCTTCACCTTCGAGTACTTACCAGCGTAGCCCCGGGCGCGCAGAAGATCATCAAGTTCCCAATGTCAACGTCGATCGCGTCTACAGTGCGTCCTGATGGGTTGTCGATCGGCGGGGATACGAAAGGTCTACCATTACCGCTGCGGGAACACGTCACAGGAAGCCCCTGAAAAACATACAAACCGAGTACGTAGTGTCTATCCGGACCCCAAGTGTCGATGCGAGCTCACATGGTACTGTCAGTGAATTGTCTCTTGAAACAGTTCCCGCAATGCCAACAACAAGCACGCTGGGCATCGCGTTCAACCTGCATTTCACCGGCCGAAGCCTGATCATGGAACATTCGTGCCCATTCATTGTCGTAGGCGCAGGCGTCATAGACTAAACGCTCTTTACGCGGTGGGGAAAGGTGGCCCTCCTCTAGTAGCATGTCACGGTATTGGGGTCCTGGGGCTACATCCCGTGTACACGGAAGAGTCGAAATTTCAAACTCTTAGATCGCGCGCGCGTCCGGGGCTGGTACAAATACTAGGTGCGCTTCCCTCCATTCGACAACTCACATCATCCATGGCTCTCAATCCCCGCCTCGTTGCTTCTCAGTGGCTTTTCCAATTCTCCTCCGCTTTGCGGGACGGGAACGCGAAAGGGTTCGCCGACCTATTCCTTCCCAACGGCTGGCTGCGCGACATTCTCGTGTTCTCATGGGATATTCGCGCCCTCGAAGGTCGCGAGAAGATTCTGGCTTATTTGACCGATCGGTTCCCCGACGCCCGTATCACGGACGTACAGCTCAACGAGACACCTGACCTTTCACCTCGTACCTGCAAGATACCTGTGTCTCAGGTGCCTGGAGTTGAGTTCGCGTTCACCTTTGAGTGCCAACGCGGTCACGCCCGTGCGCACGTTCGCCTCGCACCGGACGCTGAGGGCGCACACCGCGCCTCCACCGTATATACCGAATTGGTCGATTTACCTGGCTATGAAGAGCTCAGCGCGCTCCCACCACCAGACAAGACCACTGAGACGAACCCGCACGTCATCATCAGTGAGCTTCAGATTATATGACGCGACCTGTCACCATTGCTTGCTAATGACCACTCCTACGCCGCTGTATAGTCGGGGCCGCTCAGACGGATCTCCAGGTAGCGGCGCGCTTCAAACGGATGAACATCCCGACCCTAGTCATCGACCGAAACGCTCGCATCGGCGA
This sequence comes from Ganoderma multipileum BCRC 37180, assembly GCA_000338015.2. Lineage (NCBI taxonomy): Eukaryota > Fungi > Basidiomycota > Agaricomycetes > Polyporales > Polyporaceae > Ganoderma > Ganoderma multipileum. Next base: position 7,415 of record BACB01001498.1, read on the forward strand.
CAACTGGAGGGAGCGCTACCCGACTCTAATCCTCAATACGACCCGCCGACATCACACGCGTAGGTGTCCAACGTCAGTTCATATCTTGGCTGCTGATATAGATAGTCATACCAGTCCTTTACCAGCCATACCCTAGCGGCTGGCCCGAGTTCACGCCCCGCGACAAGGTCGCCGATTGGCTCGAGCATTACGCCTCCACACAGGAGCTCACGATCTGGACAAGCTCGGAGCTTAAAGCACGTCCGGTGTACAACGCTGCGGATCATCGCTGGGATGTGACCGTCGTTCGGAACAGTGTCGAGGTCAAGCTCCGTCCGGCTCACATCGTCCTCGCTACCGGCTCCCTCGGACGGCCGATCATACCTGACGTGCCCGGTGTTGAAGGCTTCCAGGGGCGAATCATTCATTCTTCCCGATTCCCCGGCGGAGCGCTCTTCAGCGGCCAGCACACTGTTGTCGTCGGCGCAGGGAACAGCTCGATAGACGTCTGCGTGGACCTCGCGGAGCACGACGCCGCGTCGGTCACGATGGTCCAGCGTTCCACGTCGTGCGTCATGACGCGTGAGTTTGTGGCTGACCAGCTCCGGGCTGTCTTCCGCGACGACGTGCCGCTCGATGTCGTCGACTTCCGGTTCTCGTCAATCAACCTTGGGCTGTACAAGAAGATGGCCATCGAACATCAGGATGCGGCGTGGGAGGCTCACAAGGAGCTTCACGAAAAGTTGCGTAAGGCTGGCGTTAGCTGCAACCTGGGTCCAGAGGGAGAAGGCGTGTCTCCTTTCGCGATGGAAAAGGGTGGAGGTGAGTGCCGCACTCGGATCATTTGGAAGTTCGAGAGCTGATCGTCTCGCTGCAGGATACTGTGGGTCCATTGGTCAATGACTGTGCTTACACATTTACTAACATGACGACGCTCTCAGGGATGGACAAGGGTGGTGCCGAGTTGATCGCCGACGGGACGATTAAGGTGAAAAGTCTGGTATCTATTGAACGGTTCACCAAAAACGGGCTGCTTCTGAGCGATGGGACGGAACTCCCGGCCGACATCGTCGTCTTCGCGTAAGTACAGTTGTTCTCGCGGTGACGTCGGAACGCTCACCGTTTGTTTGAGCAGCACAGGATACAGTTACATCCGCGAGACCAACGTCGAATTGATGGGCGAGGACGTTATCAACCAGACGGAAGAAGTCTTCGGACTGGACGAGGAAGGCGAGATTGAGGGAAGTTACCGTCCATGTGGATATCCTGGGGTGCGTTGACCGTCGTGAGGTCCGTGCGCGTAGCGCTAACTTCTCATGCAACAGCTGTGGTTCGCGACTGGTGACTTCGCTAACTCGCGTTGTCTCTCGAAAGCATTGGTGAGCCCTACCCTGCATAGTTCAGAGTGCATTTCTCACCATTATTTTCTTTCCTACTTAGGCCTTGCAAATCAAAGCGATTGAGCTCGGAGCGATGCCGTACGACGGACGTCGGCAGGTTCGCAAGGGCCTTGAACATGGACTCTGATGATTTGCGGTCATATGGCGGGAGGTTTGACGTTGATCTGCGTGCATTGAATGTAACATCATGTACTTGTAGACACATCTGCGGATATCATCCACTTGTTGTGCAACAACTTTCGGTTAGACATCATTCTGACACCTGGCCGTGCGGGACGACCAAGCGGCTAGACGAACACGACTGCGATGAACTGCCGCCACTGGCAGCGACACATGTCGTTCGGCGAAGTTCTTCTTGGACTTCTTAGGCGCTCCTGGGTCCAGGTCCTTTGAAGTGAATCAGCAAACTACTGCGCGGGAACAACAGCGTTCAAGATCTTGTTCGAAGGCGTTCCGTAGGACCACCGACATGGAAGCTCATTAATGGGCTGTGCCTTGATTCACGTAAATGCAAAAGTTCATGACGGCATCCTCCGGCCGACCAGATACGTTAAACCGTTGATCAGGCTGGAAAGATACCGAACAGGTGGAATGCGGCGGCGTTCTGGCATTTACCGGTGTTTCCTGGCGAGCATAAGCATACGACAAACAACCGAGAGAACGTTAAAAATAGATGTATGAACTCGCTCCGCTTCAGCCAATTGTTGCAACGAGCGTTCCCGGGAGCTAGCCGGTTCAGATGCGAGTCGTCGTGATTACCACAAGGACGCATTGTATACCAGGTTGAACTTGGAGTGGAGCGCTGCGATATTTCACGGGCAGCAGACTTACACTCTCTTTATTTCAAGAAAAGAGTCGCTACGAGCGCGGCGCATAAGGTTTAAAGATGAAAATACGCGGTGCAGACTTTAGTAGATGCTGATGACGTTCAGAAATGCGGGAACTCACCCTATCTCCCCAACATCGATCGCCCACCGAGATCTCCTCAACACCCTACCGACCTCAACGCGACTCGTCTTGTTACATCTACTAGAAATCAGGCCTCCGAGTAGTCTGGGCCTCTTCTGATGAAGCTGCGGCGGCCACCTCCAGTGTGGCAATCAAACTATGGAGTCCTGCCCCTGAATGCCGTCCGTCTGTGCGGAACCCCATTCGGCTTGTTAATGCCGTCGCGGAGATTGGAAAGCATAAACCACTCACCGAGGTATACAAGAGCTATATATGTGGGCTCCCTCTCCAGTCATCCGCAATGATGATAGAGCACGGTCCCCGCGGTTAACACCATCACGGGCCCGGTTTGAGCCCTCGAGCAGAACCTCGCACTGCTCGAAGAAGCAGACGTCTGCCAGTGGGCCAATAACAGATAGTACGATGTAGATGCCTACGTAACCGCATCAGGGCGGGCATCGCACTAACGGTCTAAGCAAGGCTAAGGAGCAGAAGGGACGGTCAAGACACTCGCCTAAGTATAACGAAGGAAACCACTCACGCTCGTCACTAGCATTCCTATGTACTTACACCCGGCACAATATTCCACGACATCCCGTTTCTAGTAAAAGATAACTCAATACTCATCTTGTCGCCGATACTCGCCTTCGCTAGCCTGTCATAGCCCGCCGCGAGATATCCCTACAGACTACAGCGAACCCGGCCTGTTGACATACCTTGAATCTGCCGCAGAACTTGAACGTGACAGGTAAGGAATAAGTAAACAGACGTCGCTCTCCGCATAGTCCAAGACAGAGACACCAACCGCAAACCAATCAGAGACTCTGCGCGGGTGCTTCAGAAGGCTTCGAAGTGCTTAAGTGCAGTACATTGCAACTGGGCCAGCTTCGGAGTTTATACGATCGCTATCTGAAAGCTCAATTCGGACTCCGCCAGCCGGTCTTTACAGGTCTTTCCAGTCCTTCTACTTTGCCCGCGACGATTTGCCAGGTCACTTTGCCCGTTTCCAGCTTTGAAATCAACCGCTCCAAGTCCGTTTTTAAAGACGCAGGTGGGTATAATAACACGGGTGGGTACGTCGGTACTAATACCTTTCGCCGATCTTTATGGCGGGTTTCCCAAACGTCAACGATCTGCTCCCGGTAACTCGGAATCTCCAAGTCAAAACATACGGAGGAGATCACCTTCATCGGCCCACCGACAAAATTAGGACATACGAGGCTGCAAGCACCGTAATCAGGAGTCCACGAGGATGGACCATTAGACCAAGACTCCCCAGCCTGTTCTCCAATGGCAGAGGAGCGCCCAGGTTGTTAGCTGCACTGCCTTCTTTGGGCCATTGCCTGGACTTTTTAAGGCTGGGTAGCCCCTCATGCACCGTCTTCCCATCCACGCAGACACGTTGCGGGTCATCTGGTAAGTCCACACGCCCTCTCTCCCGACTTCCGAATCGTAAAGTCAACCTTGTCACTCAAATCGGTTACAGTTTCATGTAGGAGCCGTCCATGCACTTACGTCTCGACGGGCGACATGACCCCTGCAACCGTATGACGATGCCCATTAGCTTTCGCCACATTCCCAACACGTTCTCCGTGCAGCGCTAGCCGTAGTACAAATACTTGGTACGTCCCCAGCTCGTACGATCACCATTAGAGTCCATGGCTCTCAACCCTCTCATCTTCTCATCTCAGTGGCTTTCCCACTTCGCCTCTACGTTGCGCCATGAGGACAGTAAGGCGATCGTGGACCTTTTTCTGCCCAACGGTTGGCTCCGAGACATCCTCGTCTTCACATGGGACCTTCGCTCCCTCGAAGGCCGCGAGAAGATCCAGGAGTATCTCACCGGCCGTCTACTCGATGCACATATCACGGACATCCGGCTGAACAAAGACCCTGTTCTAGCGCCTCGCACGTATAATTCACACGTGTCTGAAGAGTTAGGTGTGGAGTTTGCGTTCACCTTCGAGTGTGTGCACGGTCACGGTCGTGGCTACGCTCGTCTGGTTCCGGATGCCGACGGTGTGTACCGTGCCTTCACGCTCTTGACTGAGCTGGCCGATCTGCGAGGATATGAAGAGTGCAGCACGCTTCCTTTGGGGAATGACGTCACTGGTGTACCTGACAAGAGCATGCAGGGGGACGATGCCGATATAGTTCGAGCTGTCGAAGCGAATCCTCACGTAATCATCGGTGAGAATGCCCCCTGGTAACATCTTTTCCATAATAACTGAACGAAGTCCTCTTTCCAGTGGGAGCCGGACAAAACGGTCTTCAGGTAGCCGCTCGGTTCAAGCAAATGAACATATCCACCGTCGTCATCGAGCGGGAAGCCAGAATCGGGGACACCTGGAGGAAGCGGTACCCTTCTCTTGCTCTTCACTCGCCTCGCAGGCACCATACCTGTAAGTACACGACTCAGTAATCATACATGACCAATGATGGACAGGCTCCACCGATAGTGCTGTACCAGCCCTTCCCTTCAAACTGGCCCGAGTTCACACCTCGCGACAAGCTCGCCGACTGGTTCGAGCACTACGCCTCCATCCAGGACCTCGTCGTCTGGACGAGCACCGAGCTCAAGCCCCGCCCGACGTACGACGCCGAACATCGGCGCTGGGACGTGATCATCATTCGCAACGGCGTCGAAGTCAAGCTCCGCCCGGTTCACCTCGTCTTCGCGACTGGCACGCTCGGCCGCCCCGCGGTGCCGGACGTGCCGGGCATGGAAGCCTTCCAAGGGCAAGTCGTGCACTCCTCACGGTTCCCAGGCGGTGTTCTGTTCGCGAGCAAGCACGCCGTCGTCGTCGGTGCCGGGAACAGCTCGATCGATGTCTGCCAAGACCTGGCTCTGTGCGGCGCGGCCTCGGTCACGATGGTGCAACGCTCGACGACCTGCGTCATACCGCGTGACTACGCCTGCGACGCGGTCCGGGCTGCGTTCCCTGAAGACGTCCCGCTCGAGGTTTCGGACTTCCGATTTCTGTCAATGGGCTTCGGCCAGCGCAGGAAGATGGCCATCGAGAGGCAGGCCGCCGCTTGGGGGGCTTGCGAGGATCTGCACGAGAAGCTTCGGAGGGCGGGTGTCAGCGTCAACTTGGGTCTGGAGGGACAAGGGGTATATCCATTGGCGTATGAACGTTCCGGCGGTGAGTTGCGGACACAACATTGATTCCTCTCGGTAACTCACTAGGGCGTGGCAGGACACTGTTAGTGACTTTTACGGTTGATTGATGTTCCAGGTTGTTGACACGACAGAGCAATAAGGGATGGACAAAGGTGGTACTGACCTTATCGCAGATGGGAAGATCAAAGTCAAGGGCCTTGTATCTCCCAAGCACTTCACCAAGAACAGTCTGGTCCTCAGCAATGGAACCGAGCTCCCCGCAGATGTTGTCGTCTTTGCGTGAGTACGGATTCTGTTCACCGGCGGCGCACATGCTCGAAAGCAAACTGACTGATCGTTCAACAAGCACGGGGTACCACTTGATCCGAGAGACTAACATCGAGCTGCTGGGCGAAGACGTCATTAACCAAACGGATGAAGTCTACGGCATCGATGAAGAAGGCGAGCTCAGGGGCAGCTACCGCCCATGCGGATATCCCGGCGTGCGTCTCCTTCAACAAGTTCCTGGTTCCTATGATGCTTAAGTTCCAACGTAATAGCTATGGTTCGCGACGGGCGACTTCGCCAGCTCACGCTGCCTGTCGAAACCCCTGGTAAGCACTGTACAACGAACATCGTTTCTCAAAAGCAATTCATCTAACATATACTGGTGGCCCCACCTACTTAGGCCCTGCAAATCAAGGCAATTGAACTCGGCACGATGCCAAATGACGGACGTCGGCAGGTCCAAACAGGACTAGAACATCGGTGATAGTGTCTACGTGCGCGTTTCGACTTTCAACTTTTAGACTCCTATGACCCCTGTGCAAATAGAACGAAATTGGATTCAGTGACCACAATCTTGTAGATGTTTCCCCCTTGACGCATGAAAACGGGCTAATTGAAGGGTCACCATTGGGCGACCTTCACGGTTCATCACGGTCACCAGCTTGTAGGGAGACTCGACGTTGCGCCCATGTTCGCGACAAGCGATACAGCCATTACTATGGAACTGGTACCGCTACGCCAGCTGCACACGTGGCTTTCTTTTCAAAATGCTCAGACCAAGTTAGTACGGGCGGTGCGACCAGTTGTGCTAAGGCACCGTAACCTGTGGCGATATCTATTAGTGCAGGGCTCGCTATCCCGGCGAGTCAAAAATCGTCCCCCCTTGGAACCCCTCCTCATATCCTGCGCACAAGTCGTTGCGCGCTGATCGTTGGCTATGCTTCTGTCCATCAGTCCTGCAATATTAATTGGGCCGGTGCGCGTGTGCCCGTGGTTAGTAATGGCGCCGTGCCCCTCTGCTTGAAAATTCACCTGCAGGCACCCGGGATCTATCTTACATGCCCCTTCACGGATACAAATGATGTCATCGAGCTGCAAGCAGCCTTCCCTGCTTCGGCTTCAGCCCTAAGGTCGCTTGGCCCTACTCACACTAGGCACTCGGAAGTGTCCAGCCGATCAGACTTCAAGGTTCCATTTGTCCCTTTACAATTCGTTCAGTCTCCATTGTTCACTAACCTGACATCTCCTTCCTCCCTATACCCATTTCATTGGATACCGCGTGGCCATTGGCAGCTCGAGTACCGGCATCCCACTGGGGACTAGTACATATCTTGGCTTTCCTCCCACGCTACAGCCACAGTCGCCTACCTTGGATAATTAACTGGAGTAGTGTCCGCGCCTCACGAGTGTGCGACAGACGTGCGGCGTTCAGACTTCTAGTCGTACATCCATTGCAGCCGTCCCATGACACCCTGAGGCTGCCACACGGTCTGACGGACGATTTCCCATGAAGCCTGGTTGCAACAGAAGTTCCCGACTGCTTACTTTACATCGTCCCTATCCACATGCTGCAACTGTATCGTTTATATTGAGGAGCAGGGACAGAAGCCAGGACTTACCTTAGTGCGAATTCGAACACGCTCCTACTAGCCTTTGCGGTCACAGGCCCGTCGGAGGCGGACCAGGCCATTATTTCCGACTCGAGGCTCCTCCGATGATCACCTGGCCGCATCCCCTCCTCTGGTCGTCGATCAGGACGTCCCTGGTCGGCTCGCCCGCAAGACGACGCGCAAGCGAGCGATGTCCGATTCAAAGATAGCGCCCCGGCGGCCCCTTGGACAATGCCAAGCCGGGAGCGCGGCTCGTGACTCCGGGCGGCCTGGAGGACGCTGCACACAACCTGCAGCGGGGCCGGAATGGTAATGGTACAAGAAAGCGATATGCTACATAGTTTACACGACAGCCGGGGCGAACAGTCGCCTCTTACTACAGTCCCGAGAAATGGATCCGGAAACACGGAACGATGCCCTGTAAACAATGAGAGATAATGCGCGCGCTGAGAGGGAGGTGCTTGGAGAGGGATTCGGGGAGTGGAGTGTGGACCGTGGAGACCGGAAGGATGTATGGATGCGGATGGCCCGTCGTGGGTATGATAAGTGTCAGAACGAAGCCGGATGTCGTGCGAGAGTGAGGGAACAAGGGACGAGGGGGCGTGGATGGCGTCGTAACAGTACACGTACAATCAGCGTAACAATCTCCATCTCACCCACTGTTCAACGATTCTGCCACCGCCCTGAGCCTGGAGAGAATACAGTGAGAAGGAAGAGCCACGAGCCATGGGAAAACTGTCTGGAGAAAGGAATCGACAGAAAGAGAGAACTGGGTGCACAGCAAGGGCGAAGATAGCACTAGCACTAGAGCATAGCGACGACGACGACGACGAACAGCAGGAAACGATGGAGACGCGCAGACCCTGCGCTACAATTCAATGTCTCTGCCACTAGTCACTGGCCAGAACTCAGGCCGGATACCAGTGCCCCTGGGGCGGCGCGTACCCAGCAACGGGCGCCATGTACCCGGCCCCCGCATGCCCATGGCCGTAGCGCGACGCCCAGCCATTGACACCGACCTGCGCGTCCCCGACCGTGCCCACATGATGATGATACGCCGCGTAGCCCGCGTCCGGCAGTGGGTGGGGCTGCGGCGGGGACAGAGCGGCGGCGTAGAACTGCTGATGCTGGTGGTGCTCCTGGGCGGGCGCAGGGACGTATGGGGGGGAGAACGCGGGGGCGACGGAGTGGATGGCGGGCGTCATGCTCGCCTGCATGGCGCCCGAGCGGATCGCCTCCTCGAAGTGCGCGTTCACGATCGCCTCGTACTCGGGCGTGACGACGAACGGCTGGTCGTCGGCCTCGGCCTGCTGCGTCCCGGGGGCAGGAACTGGCGCGGAGAGCGAGGACGCTGACGCGGACGCGGACGTGGACGAGCTGAGGCTGCTTGGCGGCGAGCTCGTGCTGCTGTACCCCGCGTAGTCGCTGCCCGCGAGCGAGGGCGTCGGGGGCGACGCGGGCTGGTTGAAAGAGCTATATGAGGAGGAGACGCGGTGTGTAGGGCTCGGGATAGAGGAGGTCGAGTTCGGGGACATGGACATGGGCATGGGCATGGCAACGGAGCCGGGGTGCTGGCTCCACGTCGGGGCGCCGTTGAGGTAGTACGCGGCGCTGGCGTTCGTGTCGGACGTTACGGGCACGGGCACGGGCACGGGCATAGCTGATTGTGCCACCACCATGTACGCGGCCCGAGGATCGCTTGCGCCGGGCGTCATGCGCTCTTTAGTGACGAAGTCAGGTAAGCGGGGCGTCATGGATGCCAAGCTCTGCAGGGCGGCAAGTGTTCCGGGAGGTGTTGCGGTGGTCGGAGAAGACGGGGTAGACGAGACTAGTGGAGCTATAGGGAGCCAGGGCCCGCGTCTACGTGCGCGCCGATCCTCGATGCTCGTCCGTACCACGAGAGAGCTCGAAGGGAGCTGATCGACCGAATGGCGCCTTGGTGGAGGCAGCGGCTGCGGGTCTGAAACGGGGGCCGGTGCTTCAGGACCCTGGGCGTCGTCGAACGACGGGTAGGTGTATATATCGGACTGGGACTGGGACACTTCCAGACGGGGCAGGATGGGCCTGCCGGAACCGGGCAGGCGAATATCAGCGTAAGTCTTCTTCGGGGCCTTTACACCGTAGCTCTTCTTTTTCGTCAAACCGTGCATCTGCTGCAGGTAGGACACCAGCCCGCCGCCCTCCGAGCCCGGGGGCGATTGCGGAGAATCGGAGGCACGAGCGTGGCGCGTCCGGGGCGTTGCCGGGGAATGGGGTGACTTGCGACTGCCTGGAGAGGCGGTCAGCACGGGTGAGCTGGGAGACGACGAGGTGGTTGGAGGAGAGGCTGGGCTGGGAGCCGACCCGGGCGGGCTCGGATGGTTGATGAGATCGTCGGGGATGGGTGTCGAAACCAGGGCTATTGGCATGGCCACTGAGCAAGATAAGCAAACAGCGATTGGCGTGCGTCATAGGAAGCAGGTGCGGGACCGGGTCCCGGGCGCACTTACCTGAGCCCCGTACGTACTGTGGCCTGCCTGATAGTCGGATTGAGTATCGCCGGGAGTCCACTGGGAACCATACTGGGACTTCCGAATTGTTTTGGAGTTGCAACTGAATGCCTATATTCAGCATCGTTGCGTCATCCGTGCTTCTGGCATCATGCGCACCGATCGCTTGAAGAGCTCATGATACGTCCTCATTTCCGCGCCGATGTTGAGTATAACGTGCAGACGTATATATTGCTGATATGGACATGATTAGTAGCAGCGGTCGTCAGCATAACAGACAAAGTAATCACCTGTTTGAGCGCGATTGCGATATCGTCCCATGGGTCAAAGCCTGAAGGCGTGGTGTCGCTGAGGCCATGCGTCTGTGGCCCGGTGGCCGCTACGAGGATGAGGTGCCTCGTGGTGTTTTGCTGCCGGGTGGCCGAGGAAAGTGTCTGCGGAAAGCACGGTCAGTGCGAGGAGCAAGGAAAAGAGTAAAGACGCAAAGCTACGGTAATGGCGTGCGAGATGGCCGCCGGAGAGAGCCTTACGGGCCCTTGGACTGCGGCGAGCGGCAGCTCGGGGACGCTCCTCGCTTGAGCGGTGTCCACGATGGGCAGGGCGGGTACTGGAGAGGCGGAGGACGTTGTAAGCCATCGAGCTTCCATCTGAATCGGCAGAAAGACAATGAGAGGCAAGAACTATAGCGAGCTGAATACGAACCTGCACCGATGGGTCCTCGGCACGGAGGTTCTCGAGTAAATTAGGTAAATACGCATCCCGAATGTCGGGCCACTTGGCGGCCATGGCCACCGAGTCCTCTACGAGTACAGAGACCGACACCGCATCGCCTGGCATAGCCGGCTTGGAGAAGGAGAAGGAGGGCGGAGAGGACATACTGGGGCGACTACTCGAAGAATCCCAGAAGGGACCTGGAAAGAAGAGAGGCGCTCAAATCAGGATGGAACGGTCCAGAGGGGTGACATGAAGCGGGACGGTGAGAAGGCATGATAAGGCAGAGTGTATACCGGTATAGGTCCCAAGGCAGTCGGACTTTCGAATATTTATTACACAATCGAATCGCCACTAATTGGCCTGCCTCCTTCCGGACGCTGATTCGCAGCCACTGCCGCCGAATGTCCAACCTTGCTCTCCGGAGGGCCGGACGCCGCGTTCTCGATACTGGCAGTCGAGATCCTGCGAGGGCGGTTCTTGTTCCGAGAGAACGTTTAAACCTTATGAAGGATCCTGTGCGGTGGGGCTACCTCACCAGAGAACCTGATCGGCTATTTAGTAGTAGTGTGATGGGGAGGGCTTCCTGGCGACCCTTAGACGAAGTCTGAAGAGGACGAGGGCGGCCGTCGGTGGTAGCGGTGGACTGCTGCTATCGACACCATATCTTGTTTATCCTGTCAATCTGAGCCGTCCGGGGTGGTCGCGTGGTGGGTTCTCGTTCGAACACGAGTGGTCATGGTGGCGTCAATTGGAAACGGACCAGGGGCGCGTAGCTCTGATTACCCGCCACCCACCGAATTCCGCTGGCCACGCTTGCCTGGGATGGTGGGATAAGTACTCGAGTCTCGAGCTCGAGCGCATGGAGGTGCGGGGTTTGTCAACCCTTGCCTGCGGGCAGTGACCCTTTCGCCGAGGAAACGGCTGCAGAAGCGGAAGCCCTGCTCGTGGCCGATGCAAGACTTGTGCCTCTAACGGATTAGCTCGACACGCAGAAGCAGCGGGGGCAGCGGGTGGACGCTCGCAGTCGTGGTCGAGGTCCAGGCCTCCAAAGTCTGTCCAAACCCAATCTCCCTTCTCAGCGCTAATCCTAATTGGTGCTTATGTGCGGTAATTATTAGGTTGCTATTAGGTTGCTATTACGGCTTGTATTACCCGCCGAGTTTGCCGGGCGACAGCATTGCTTGGGTTGGCCAGAGACCGTCATCCTCCTGCTCGCCGATCCGTCCTCGCCATGGCCGCTGTAAACCTCTCCAACTCGCCCATTACGCAGGTCTCGCAGACCCCGGTCCAGACAAATCTCCAGCCCCAGCTCCTCACACGCCTCCTTCTCGACTTGCGCGGCAGGAGATTCACCGTCGAACGCGAGAACATCCTCAGCCTTCCCGAATCCGTCCTCCTCTGCCTCTTTCCCAACGGCCTCGTCCTCAGCCGTCAAAGCGCCGCCTTATCCGATGGAGGAGATAACGATGACTATGAGGAGCTCTACGGTGTTGACGTGCGTGGTCCCATGCTTACCATTCTCCGACCGACACTCATGACCCCACACGCCGCCCTGGCCCCCTCCAGTTCGACCCAGATTGCTTCGACTACGTCCTCAACTTCTTCCAGCACGCTCGAGACGAGTTCTACGGCACCCCCGCCAACCCGGGCGGCCTCCTCGCCGCGCAGCAGCAGCTCCTCGACGGCGGCTCGCCCACGTCCGACTTTGGGCCGTCCGCGTCCCAGAACCCGCTCCTGACGAAGCAGGCGATCATCGTCCTCCGCGAGGAGCTCGAGTACTTCTCCATCCCGCCCAAGAACGGCGCCGAGGGCACGGATGCGCGCGGCATCGCCAACGACCCGCTGCTCGACCTCAAGCGCAACTGCGGCAAGTACCTCCTCCACAAGCGCAACATCTTCACCGCCCTCCAGCGCAACGTCAACAAGGAGAACAACCTCGCGGAGCAGCACCTGATCGACATGCTCTGCATGAGGTGCGTCCAGACCTCGTCGCCCATATGCGCGCCTGTGGCTGATCGTCTGTTGCTGTAAATGTGTGATATGACGCATGGTGTTGGATCGGTGTAGTGGCTTTGACCGTGAGGACGAATGGGGGTACCGTGCGATGGAGCCATCGAGGTGTTGCATATCGTCGATTGCACTAGTTCTCCTCAAGACAGGCATCGTGCACTCCACGAGCGCGTCTGGCGAGCGGCAGGTCACGGTGGACTACAACCAGATGGCCACTGCGCAAAAGCTTCTGTTGTTCTGGAGGAAACCCGCGGTGCGTCATGATCCCCCATGATCTTTATTCGAATCAGCCTCATTCTCGCGACAGCGCAAGTGCTGGTGGGACGGCATCGAAGTGGACGTCGCCGAGCCCGGCGAGCCCTCGAAAGTGATCAAGCTCTGGGCACGCCGGGTCTGGACCCTGGAGCTCAGCCTGGTGCGTACTTGGTACTCCGTACTTCTTTGTGTTCTTTTCGGCTCACGGTGCTGCTTATGCATAGGTATGAGACGAGTGGGCCGCATGGACATCGTTTCTGTTTCGCAGGATACACGTTGGATACCCTATTCATATTCAAGCATTCTGGATGTACGATACCATGACGCCTGCGCGGATTGCTGAGTCTGTTCTTCGGATCCGCTTCAACGTGTTGCGACCCTTCCAACTTCTGGTTGGTCTGGATTCTGGAATGTTACTCACCACCGTGCTGGCCGTGCGAGCGTCCATCCTGTCCCCCGTTGTTGTATGGCGGTTTATCCTTCACATGGCCGCCTTCCCGCCATATAATTTTATACGACGAATGGCGATTTGGCCTCTGCGTTCGGCCTGTACAGTCTCACTGGCGGATAACCCCATCGCTATTTGCCAGATAAGCCGATAAGCAGCGTGAGAATCTGTAGGAAATACAATTACCTAAGCGCCTGCATAAACTTGCAGCCTTGGCGCTAATAAGTGTATAAGTCACCCTGCAGGACTGGTTCTTTCATTGTGGAGATCGTCGTTCGCCGGTGGACCTACACACCTCCAAAGAATTGCGACATAACCCGTCTCAGCAACCGAACCGACACCACGCACGCGCAGCACCGCCGGCAGCACCACCAGCACCAGCACCAGCACCAGCATCACCAGCAAGTTCAAGCATGGACTTCGATCTCGAAGAGCTCGTCAACGTGGAACAAACGTGGGTTGCCCATTCTATTCCGCTTCTCTCTGGGAATTTACCGTTTGCTCAACCGACGATGTGATGCGATCGTGTGGGGGGTGGATCGACGGCTACGGCAACACGCAGGTTCTACGAGCACGGCTACAAGGACGGGTACGCGCACGGGCGCGTGCACGGGCTGATCGAGGGCCGCGCGCTCGGGCGCGAGAAGGGGTTCGAGATGTGGGAGGAGCTCGGGTTCTACGAGGGCTTTGCGCGCATGTGGGGCGCGGTCCTCCGGTCGCGGGCGCAGGCGCAGGGGACGGACGAGTGAGTGCGTTTCCCGTTTGTTGGTTTTGGTTTCTTTCGATTTTTTCTGTCGTTCGTTTCGTGTGTGGCGTAGACGGCAGGCCGCGTCCTGCATCCCAAGCTTGAAGCTGATGCTGATTAGAAAAGGCGTGCATGATCGGACGTGTCGGTTTTCGATGAGGGTTGGGCGCGCTAGCTCCGCGTCCCCTGGGCCCGCGATCGAGGCCTGCTTATGCAGAGTCCTGTGCGCTGTTTGGTCGTCCATCATCCCGTTCGCGGGTTCCCGCAATTGGATTCTTTACTGCGCGATTTGCTCGTGCTCGTTGCGTGAGCGGGCTAGCCCAGGCACGATTGTACGTGCGCGGGATGGGGTGAAGGGGGTTTATTCGTCTGGGTATCGCGCATTCTTGTGGTGGTGCATGACAGCGGTGCGTAGACCCCCTAGTATATCGCATTTCAACGCGTGGTGGATTGTGCACTGTTAGCTGCATGAACGTGTCGTGTGCTGCTGTTGGGCCTAGTATCTCAATCCCCCTGTGTCGAAAGCACGCATC
>BACB01001500.1:0-138483 GCA_000338015.2 Ganoderma multipileum BCRC 37180
TCCCCGCCATTTGCCCCGTCAGCAGACTGGCGAGGAACGAGCTCGCCATCTGGACGCGCCCGGTGCGCGCCCAGATGTCTGGCCACGCTTCTCGCACCCGGAGGAGCTGCGCGGCGACGAGCGAGGGGTGTGCGCAGGTGCCGACGCGCGAGGCCATGAGGTCGGGTCCGCCGAGGGCCGCCTCGAGAGCGAGTGCGTGTGTGTGGGCGGAGGTGTCTTGCGCGATGGGGCTGTTTTGTAGCGAGAATGATTGGGAGGTGATTTGGGCATGGATAGGCAGTCGGGCGTCGAGGGCGTGTAATGGAGGTACTGGTGCTTTCCACCAGACTAATGCTTGCTAGGGATAGAAAGGGGTTAGCAAGCATGTCAGAGAAAGAGATACGGGGCCATTGACATCGTAAACCAAGGCCACTTCATCTCAACATATTCATGGGTGTTCATGCATCCTTGGCATTGAGTAGAAGGATACGCGCTCATAGTGGAACATGGTTCACGTTCCGCGTCCGGAGTGTTAGGAGACAGCGGTAACCATGGTTGACCGATCGACAAGACCTTTGATCGGTTACTCGCCTCAGAGGCCCCTCTCTGTCAATCGAGGTCAGAGGCAAGCGGTGTATGAACCACCCCTCATGGCTCTGGAGCAAAAACCCCACAAAGCCCCTGTGCAGTCGGTACGCTCCTAAACCTTTTAACCCACAGTGGACAGCCCAGCTATTTGAATCGCAAGGGCTTATGGGTTATGATATCTATCGGTTTAAACAATACGACATGGAGCTAACCAAGGATTATGGGGGATTGTGGGGCTTATGCGAAACGAGCTGCAAGCGGTACCGACCGTGAGGATCTCGAGGGTCTGGCATTGACGTCACACCAAGTCAAAGCGTCGCGATCGGGCGATCGAACGACGTCGATCACGTTGCCCCGCAATAACCACTCGAAACCACACAAGAGAAAGAGAAACAGCTCACCTGCGCGGACCCTCCGACTGCTTTTATCCTCTGCACCTCGTAGTTCTTGCCGACCTTCTCGATGAGGAGATCTTGATGTCACATCACGGAGCGTGACAGGGGGTCGATCAACCAGATGGAGCGCGCGCGTGCGCGTAAGAAATGCTTCCGCGAAGGTAATAAGGGTGCTTAGACTCACCGAACGCCTTCAACCACATCTCAACCGGGGTCGTGTAGGCATCTCCGGGCGTGGTGAAAATGCCCCCTTGTGTCCTGAAATGAGATCGAGTTAGTAAGAGGTATCCGAGCGCAATATCTGGCGGAGAACCGGATGGATGAGGAAGTGTACGAGATCACGCGCGGAGAGCGAGTCCACCAGTTATCTGATATCTACAAGGAACGGACAGCTAGGACGTCATGGATGGCAGAATGCCCTGCAAACTAGACAAACGGCCCAGGAACGCTTTTAGAGACGCGTTGGGGGAAACGCGTGCTTCCCCTCAGCGCATGCGTGTTGGATTCCGGTCCAACGCCGTGATCGTCGGAGTACTACAAGCTCGCGGTTTCATCAGCAGGCTGTCGAACGCATCGCGGGTTGGTAGTCCCGGGCCCAGCCGCAGAGGGCACGGGTTACGGGGGGATGGCAAATTTAAAGGGCGTGACGTGCGTCTGATACGATCCGTTGTGGAGAGCGGCGTAAGACGTAAAAAGGCCGAGGAGCGCACCCCAACAGACGCCTTGATCAGAGGGGAGGGTTACTAAGAAATTCTCCCCCAATGTCACCCCCAGCGTTGCACGGCGGGATGCTCCAAATGTATACGGCCGCGTCGCAAAGGTCACAACACGAGCAGGGGATAAAAGATTTGAAGAGATCGACCAGGCCGTTCGGCAAAAGTCGTGATCGGTCGAAGAAAGGATTCTTCAGAAGGGAAAGGGTCTCTGAGGCGAAGGGCAGGGGCGTAAACCCAGCGGTATAGCTCGTCGGCTTGCCTGCTACATGGTAGGGCCCAGCAGAAACCGTAGAGAATTATTGAGAGGCGGTAGTCTTGAGACATCCACGAGCGAAGAGGAAGTGATCGGAGACAGTATGGAACACTCACTGGTACTCTGAAATCTCCGAATCAAAGTCCACAACCTCCACGCCGACCAGCTCCAGGTTCTCGTCCACGATCGAAGCCCTCAACTGATCCGTCGCGAGCTCCAAGCCAAGAAAGAGCGTCGAAAGGGCCTTGGGCGGCATGTCGGTGCGGTGGAAGTCTCGTGTATGCCCAGGATCCCAGAAAATGAAAAACCAGAGAGAGGCCTAGGGAGCGGGGGAGAGAGAGAAAGAAGGAAAGGGTCGTCGCGGTCGTGTCGTGGTCGTCGGAGAAAGAGAGCGGACGTGTTCCCAGCTTCTGCGAAACATCACCATCAAAGTTCATGGCGGGTCTGTTTGCCGCACCCTCATGCCCCGGTAAGCGTCTATGTTTTGTGGCGCTATGCCCCGATATGGTCCGGTTAACCTCCATTATTGGCAATAATTCGCAGATAACACCTTCCACGGTCCGACCAGTTCCAGACCGTCGAAGACCGTCGAGTACCATCGTATCGCGGAGGGGTTCAATAGCCGACGATTTGTGTTGGTAAAATACTTCGGTAGTCTGACCGTTTCCAAATCCCCCCTGCGACCCAGGAAGGTCGCGGATTTCTTGACGGTCTACTGGTCCGTTGAAAAGCGCTTTCTGTTCTGCGGTGTCGTCTAGTTAAATAAACCCCACCTCTAGATGGATATCGAACATAGGTTCAACTTGGTACGTCGTTGTGCACCGCCACCAAGGTACTTTGTACTACAGCTGTTTTTGTGTTTGTCGCAACAGAATACATCTGTCTCTTTTTGGGCATGGACAAACCAAATCCGGATTGCGTCGGA
The DNA here is from genome assembly GCA_000338015.2 of Ganoderma multipileum BCRC 37180. Taxonomy (NCBI): domain Eukaryota; kingdom Fungi; phylum Basidiomycota; class Agaricomycetes; order Polyporales; family Polyporaceae; genus Ganoderma; species Ganoderma multipileum. The sequence goes on from BACB01001500.1 coordinate 2,857, forward strand.
GACGTCCCGGCGCTCCGTTCCGCTGTATGTAAGTACGGCGCCCCAAGAAGGCCCTGAGGCGCAGACAACAACTACCATATAGCGCATTGTTCACCTGTGCCACCGTCGCTGATTCGCTCGCGATCAGGAAGTTACGTGAGGACAATCGATCCTGGCCTATCGATTTCTTGGTCTACGTATGTGGTTTGATATTCTCGCCGCAACCGGTGGTCCACATGCCCACTCAGACTCCGGGCTTCGACGTCCAACCCAAGCATCGCGGAGGACACTGTTATCGGAGACACAAGTTGAGGATGAGTCCCAGGAAAGCGGATGTTGCTGGGGGCAAGCGGCGCGTCTTTCGAAGAATCGACCAAGTCGAGGGGTCGGGAGTTGCCTGCGGCGGCCAAGTGCATGGACATTGAACAAGACGGTCAAAACCATTTTACAAGATTTATAAGACCTAGCATAGAACGAGGCCATAATAAACAAATGCCCTTAAGGAAGCCCGAGCACCAGAGGTATGAAGGGGGAGGCCACTGGTGACCACAGCTGCCGGGATGGGAATTAGCACAGTCTCTGCAGATTCGAGGACAAACGTACACCGGAACGCTCACCATGATAGTCGGGAAGGTCCCCCCCACCGTTGACCTTGGCTTCGCTATTGCTCTCTGTTTCGCCCTTGACCTTGGTTTGGCCGTTGATCCCACGGACTTTAGTCTGGTATGTGCTTGGAGGAAGACGCAGCAGCTCCATCCCATCACGAAGCACGAGAGCGTTCTTGATGAAGCGTTGGTACGAGACCATATCATCTCGTCTACGGCAAGGTCAACACCGTCCTTCATCTCCGTCGCACGGTCAGGCTAGTCGCGCGAAGGCTGTCTCTGTCTCTGTACTCAAAGGCACAAACAGCATCTGTCCAGGGGTTCGTCAGTTTCCAAGCTTGGGAGGAATCGAATAAGTCACTCGCCGCCAAAGTGTTCAAACGTCGTCGGCTTTACCACTTGCCCCTCAGAACTCAACTTGAAACTCACACCAACTTCTCGTTAAACCTATAGCTAACCTCTCACGCCGCGGCTTGGTCCCTTGTCGTAACTACCCTTAACAGTCCGAATCCGGCGAACACGAAGCGGTAGCGCAGGACCTCAAAGGGAACACCTTCAGCTTCAGGTCATTTGCAAGCCCCAAACGACCCAAGATCCGCGTCGAAGAGCGCTGGACCATCGCGACGGACGCAGCCTTAGAAGAATAAACGTCCTGACAGAGTGCGTTCGCGCTGTTTCCGGAACCAAAGACGATACACCCGCCTAATGGCGCCACGCACTGGAAGCGGGATGAGTGCACGACGCGTATCCGGAAGCCTTTTATGCCGTGCATTGCCGGGATGATTGGCCATCTGAAGGTATCGGCGGTGAGAACGGCATGCGCCCGGCAGAGCGTGACCTCAATCTCACCATTATCAGTGGTGCTCGAGCCAATCGGTGAGCTTGTCACAGGATGTAAGCTCAGGCCAGTGTCCAAGGTACGACCCTTAAAGCCTTAGTCCACGTACATATGTCAGATACAATACACGGTCGGCGGCTCAGTAAGCACTTACATGTATAGTATTGGCGAATGGCGCTCAGGTAAAGTTGAATAGCGGTGCTCGTGTTGTCGCCGATGGGAGCATGACGAGAGCGGGAACCTTCATTTGCGTGGCGATCTAGAGACCTGTCTATATAGCAAAGAGGGACAGCCAATCAGCACATACAGTAGGGTAGTCTTGGCATCATAAGCAAACTCACAGACGATGACATGAGTGTCTATGCGGAGGGAAGCGGGCTGACATCTCCAAGTCTGCATTGCGCAGAGTGGGGCAGGCCGCAGCACCAGAAAAGCTTTTGCGAGGATACAGTGAAGGCGAGGTAGAGGACCGTAGTGCAGGATATTGTGACATTGACAATGGGAGTCTCAGCCATGACGGCTCCTTGAATCTAAATCAAGGCCCAGAGGCAACGGTAGTATCGACTCAGAGGGTGGAGTTTAGGTAGCGTTTTGCACCACGTTGATTGACTGTTGCGCCGACTGGGTGGTCGTGTATTGATATGGCGCCGTGATTGACCATCGAGACGACGGTTATTGAGGATGGTTGAGAGCATCCGATGGTCTTTTCCCCACAACGGGGAGCACCACAAATTCGAGTCAAACAGATGTATAGAAAGGAATGAGGCAGCCAGGAGATAATGCAAGGCATTCAAGCGTTCAGCGACGTTGGTGTCGCAGCCACGCATATTACAAGCGTACTGTGTTACTCACCGTCGTAAGCATTTCAGGACTCGATGCGTGCGGAGTCGGCGTCGTGGTGCTTGCACTTGCAACATCTATCGCATTTCGTCCTTCTTTCTGCGACGGGAAGGGGGTAGGATTAGGCATCTGGTGTATAATAATGTGTCACAGGATGAGCCTTACAGACTTTTAAAGATAATCCTGATCCGGCCTTGCGAGTACATGTTTCCCTCAACCGTCAGTGCTTCCAAGCGAGGTCGAGGTCGAAATCATGGCTTGGTGAAGTCCGATGTTCAAGACAATGCCGAAGATGTGGACGTGATGGCAAACGGCCGCTATCGCCGTCGCTCGCTGGATCTGCTCTCCAGGTTCGAGTCGGTCCCGGCGCGTCGCTACGTAACGCCGTGACCGAATCACACTGCACCCGCACAAGGAACTTGACCGTGACGACCCTCCTCAGACGCTGTCCGACTCGCGCACGTTGGCCAGCTCCGTATCCTTCGCTCTCGCCCTTTTTTCTCGACGCCTAGGACTTTCCTCGGATTGCAACACTTGCCGAACATCGGTCTTTTGGGCTCCAATAGGCTGAGACGAGGTACCCCAGTGTCTCATGGTCCACAGTCCGCCTGCAAAACGCATTAAACTCGAGTCTTCTCCCCTTGAAACGGACGTTGCTCTCCCTGTTGCGGACGCTGATGAAGATGGCGAAGGAGAGGAGTCTGGCGGCGAACACTGCAGCATCTGCTTGCAACCCTATGCTGACCGTACCATGATACCCACATGCTCGCACGAGTTCTGTTTCGAGTGCCTACTCATTTGGACAGGTGAGTTGCGTTATTGTAATCGTATGATAGGCGAACAATTTATTTCCTTGAACTAGACCAATCCCGACGTTGCCCTCTATGCTCGCAGGACGTCGGAAGTTACCTCATGCACAACGTCCGGTCTAAATACGACTACCAGAAACATTACCTGGCCCCACTGCGTACATCTCCTCAACCTCAAGCCATAGCAGCTGTTCGTGCCGATGCACGGAGGCGTGCAGAGCGGCGTAGGGAGATTGAGTGGGGAGCGCGTCGGCGGAGGGCGATGGAGGAAGCGGACGAACTAGAGCGAGCGATCGAGAAAAGGCGATGGGTGTATAGGAATGACATCTACGCTAAGGTAAGTCTCCATATTTTCGTTTGGCTGCGAAGCGGACTGTCTTGGAAGCAACCTGCACACGCTATACCATGCCATCCAAATCGAGGCTATGCGTATCCGTCGAGCCAACCCTAACCTCGATTTTGCCGTAGCATGTAGCCTCAAATCCGTACACACGCTACCGACCGTTCCCAACCCCGGCGCAATTTGCAACTTCGCAGGACCTTATCTCTAGAGCAACTGTATTTATTCGGCGAGAATTGCAAGTCTGGGTTGGGCTGGATGTCGAGGTTAGTTTGGTACCGAGTAGCGATCGCCCGTGGCATGCTTTAGACTCTGAACTGACTTCCCTGCGCAGTTCCTCACGACCTTCACGGTTTCTCTCATGAAATCGCTGGACATTCGTTCAGAGCCTGCGGTTCGGCTCCTTTCTGAATTCCTCGATATGGACGCCGAGCCCGGACGAGAACGCGCCAATGCAGAGCATTTCGCACACGGTAAGTCCTTTGACCTATCGCATTCCGCCGTACCAGCATCTTCTGTGTGATATTTGGTTCTTGCCATGTGGGATGCTCGGGTACTTGTTTTTTTTTATTGTTATAGTCTCATAGCGAGAGGACTAGCCTCCCGCGAAGTAGCAACTTCACGTCATGGGAGACTCTCGCACTTCTACGCCTTCCCTGCTCCGTTCGTATTCAGTGCGCAAAAATATTTCTGCCGCTAGTCATCCAGCCTCATTGTTTTCACGAAGCCCATGTGGCTATCTGCGCGCCTATGCAATTCAGAAGGCTCACCACGTTTTTTCTCCTTGCAGAACTCTATTCTTACCTGCGATCCCCCTATCGTGACCTTTCGGCTTACGATAATAACGTACAGGTGGGCTTACTCCGACAGCCCATTCTTGTCCTAGTCTTACTCAGTCCTCTCCAGTACGGCGGGCCAAACAATATCCCCCCACCGAACGCGCCCGAGCGCAGAAGACGGTGGCGGTCACGCTCACGATCTCGTTCTCATTCTAGTCCTAGAGAGGTTCCATCAGCACGTTCGCGCCGACACCCGCCGACTTCACGTTCCACTTCTCGCGATTCCTTTTCCCATTCCGACCGTCCCGGCACCCCGCCATTACGCTCTCGCCGCGAGGGACGCGAGTCCAATCATCGCTCGAGCGAACCTCGACGTCCTCGGAGGGATGATTCGCGTCCAAGGCGGAGTTACAGGGCGCGATCTTCCGAGCCTCGCCCCCCTGGAACGTATCGCGCCGAACAGCGCCGTGATGCTACAGGACACGCCAGCCCGGGTCGTTCCCGCGGTAGTTATAATGAGAAGGGAAAGCACTGCGCCGAGGACGTTAGAGCGGATGGGCTGAGCCTTCCTGCCTCCCGAAGGGGTAGCGTCGTGGCTGTCGGCACCAGTGGGCATCCCACCGCAATCGGCAGCCCACGGCACAGTCCCTCTTCCCGTGCTAGCGGCCAGAACAGTCCTGGGACATCTACTTTATCGACGCCGCGCCACGCCTTCGATCTGTCCGCTGCAACACGGGATATTCTGGCGAACGTACCGGCTCCTCTTGCCGTTCCTTCTGTCCCGCATGGAGATACGGGGGAATCCACTCCCCACACAACAGAGGACGGCGACGTCGGTGTCGCGCCGCCTCCAAGCCAATTCGATTCAACGAGGCTTCCAAGACCCCCAGGACGTGTGCACCGGACTGCTTGGCAGACAATTCAGGATCATCTCGCGAGCAGCGGACGGGACCCACGGCCAAGCAAGCCCCGAGAAGGAGCGTCGGCCCCGGAGCGTGCTTCATCCAAGTCACAAGCTCCCAGTACCCTGGCGTCTTTTCCGCCCAACAGAGCCCTGCGCCCTGGGGCAGCACCCCCTCCAGCCGACGAGGCCGTGCCTTCATTGCTCCTGCGCCTGTCGGACCCAGTTCCAACAACCTCTGCGGACGCCAGCCATGCCAGCCATAATGCCCCCGATGGGAGCCCAGCCTCGCCCCGAGACGCCCTATCCGCCGCCAAAGGCAAGCGCGTTTCCGCTCCGAGGGTGACGGTGCGCACGCGAGGTGGTCGTTTGACGCACTCGCCGGAAAGGGCGGATCCTTCCTACGCCTCTCGTGTCGTGGACTACCCCCACCAACCTGTCGGAGCCGCCGGAAGCCAACTCGACTTGGTGGACGACGCAGCCCCCCAAGGCAGGACAGGTGACGTGCCGGTGGACGCTGTGGGGGCGGTGGGGCCCATGTCCTCGGAGCACACAACATCAGGTCAGGCCACGCCTCTCTGCCACATTGACTGCGACCGTCGTAAGCTAATCAGCACCTCTTTCGCCCCCGGTTATTTCATTGCAGGTGTCCCCCGCGCCACATTCGGAGGTGGAGGACGCGGCGCATTGACACAGCCCTCGCATCCGCCGGCTGCTGATCCACGTTTTCTGCTCATGCAGAAGCTCGAGGAGGAGAAGCGCAGGGCGTTGGGCGTTCCCACCGCTGAGACGGCGCAATTGTCCTCGTCCGCGACCGCAGGCGACCACCACGGTGCTGCATGTGTTCCTATGGTGCCAGTGCTGCCTGCGGACGTGCGCCGAGAGGGCTCGGGGCTCACAAAGTCCGCCGTGCCAGGCGCAGAGGGCGTGGCTGCGGACGCGGAGCGGCAGGCCGAGCGAAGGGAAGCAGAGTTGCGTAGCCAGGCACAGCTCCGTGTCAGGCTCGCCGCTGCGAAGAGGGCTGCTGCTTTGCGGACGCGAGATGTTGGTGCTTCGGGCAGGGCGGACGAAGGTGGTAGTACGGGTACGGGTATGGGTACGGGTATGGGTATGGGTACGGGTATGGGTATGGGTACGGGTATGGGTATGGGTACGGGTATGGGTATGGGTACGGGTACCAGACCTGCGGGGCCGTCCATTAGTAGCGATGATGGCCTCGTGTCGCAGGAGACCGCACTGCGGAGCAAATTAAAGGCTCGGAAGGCTTGAGGCTAGAAGATTCATTCATTCATTTGACTACAATTGCTCGATTGTATTGCTTGGTGGTACGCTACCTATATCGAGCAAATATTACTACTTTTCTTCGTGTGTTGTACGCTACATGTTTACGGAATGCCGATTGATGAAGACAGATGACGAGGACATTGGGTACTAACGAATCCTGGGTACTTTATGCGGGTGTATCGTATCGAAAGTGTACTAAAACGTTTGACAGTATCATCGATGAGAGTGCCGATGCCGAAAGCGAATTATACGTCTACTAGATACGGTATAAAAAGCGCGATTAGGACAAGGAAAGCGAGGAGCGTCCTTTGAGCAGGATCCAGAGGATTACTAGCGGGTACAGTTCGCTATTACGCGTAGAAGGAGCGTGGCTGTGTTCGTGAAAAGACGTTGAAAGCTTGGAAGGATCGTGGGGCGGCAATATACACAGGGAGCGGTCTTGTGTGCCGGTGTGCGGGCTCTCCATTAGTAGGCGATATTAAAAATTACGGGGTGGTTCGTCTGTGTAGTCGTGGGTTCCGGGTCGTGCAGGGTGCTCTGGCGGTGCACGTCCTGCCGTAGATCGTATCGGGTCGAAACGGGTGCGATGGACAGGCGATAGCGGACTGCGGACGGGCGAAGGCACAGGCGGGAGTGCCATGGGAACGACGATAGAGATGCTAGGAAGCGGCTCCGCACCAAAGGGAGGGTGTAGAGCCGTTGGCGATTCCTCGAAAGACGGCGGCGCGCTGTGCGGCTGCTGCTGCTCGGGCGACGACCGGCGGCGGTTGTACGGCGAGAACGCGGGATCGTCCCACAGCGGCTGCGGCTGGAGCGTGAACGGAGGCGGGATGTTGAGCGGCGCCCGCGGCGTGGAGAAGTCGACGTTCGCGGGTGGGAGATTGCGACGCGCTTCGTCCGCGGAGCGTGCTCGATGCGCGGCAGCGCTGGACTGCAGTGCGCTCAGGGACGCGAGTGTCGGGTACGGCCCCCCAGCGCTCAGCGGGCTGGTTGGGCTGGAGCCGACGGGCCCGCGTGTGCGCATCGCAACCGGAGGCAAGCTCAGGGTCAGCTCGGGTCCCTGTTCGCCTGGAGGGCGGCCAGGACGCGGCGTTGCTCTGTACATCTCCGGCGGTTCGTTGGCGGACACGGACGGCGGCACAGGAAAACTCTGCGAGGGTCTCCGCCAAGCAGGGTCATCCAGCAGGCCACGACGGCTCGAACCGGGGATACCAGGGCCTGCAAGTTGGGCGGGGGGCATGCCGGATCGTCCGTACTCCTCCGGGGGATATGCATCTCGATGGGCGGGCGCGAACCGCTCAGGGGGACCGCGAGAAGACGGTCCCGCGGTGCTGAATGGCATCTCGCTGATGCCACCGGGACCGCGCGGGAAGAAGCCTTCTATGCTCGACCCTGAATGTATCGTCATGGCTGTTGGGCTGATGTCGCTCGCGGTGCCTGGGGGCGCGTTCGTGAAGGGCCCGAACTGTGGTGGGCGCGTAAGTGGCGCAGAGGTGGTGGTCGCTTGTCCGCGGGGCCGACGGGCCTTCTGGCGTTGGTTCTGCACGCGAAATGTCAGCACGAACAACTAGCACACGACTAAAGGCGACTTGCCTGAAACCAGATCTTGATGACGAGCAAGGAAGATGAGTACTTCCGGCGAAGGGGGGATAACGGTGGGGGCGTACCTGGACTTTACGAGCACTCAACCCAATGGACCTCCCCACCTCCTCGCGCATCTGGGTGGTAGGAAACCGCGACTGCCAACGAGCGCGTGAGCGGTCGTTGAAACATGTTGGGAGGGGGAACGTACCTGCGCGAGTAGAGCATGAAGGACAGCCGCCTGGTGTGGCGTAGTCAAAGTCCGTGTCCGCTTCTTCTTCGGAGGGGCACCTTCGGGCGCGCTCTCGGAAGTAGAAGGCTTGCTGAGCCCGCCTTCCATTTCCGTATCCGCCATGTCGCCTTGGGAGGAGGATCCCGAAGGGCTCGAGCGCTCGCGTTTCCTTCTTCGGAGACTCGACTCGGGATCTGAGACAGGAGTAGGGGCGGAGGGGGTGGGGACTCGTGCAGAGGAAGCAGCGGGGAGGTCTTGTGAAACGATGTTGCTGGAGGAGGATGCTCCCGGGATCGTGTGTGGGTGTGTAGGGAGCGTGTGTCTGGTGGGCGAGGCCGAGGAGGAGCGGCGAGGGCTCTTCTGTCGTTGCCGTTCGTCGGATGGGTTACTGGGAGCAGAGGATGTCGCGTCTGCGGCGCTGCGTGACATGTTCATAGAGATAGAAAGCGAGCGATTACAGTAGAGTTCCAGAGGCAGGAGCGTTGCGTTAATTAGGGGGCGTCGATAATTAAGAAAGACCCGATTGAGTATACGGAGTGGAAGGGCGGCTCACGCCTTCGGCGGAGCAATGATACACATAGACCCAGAGAGCTTCAGCACATCGATTCGGGGGGGGGATAGGTTTGCCAGACCCGGAGACGGTCACGGACGAGAAGGGGGGAAGAGTGCAAGGAGAACCGACCGCGTGGAAATAAACTTGGGAGTTTGACTATGGGCGGCCAGCATGATGGCCAGTTACCCGTCCGCGCCGCTGCGAAATGGAGCCGAAACCTATCGACGCGATCGAGGTGAATAATTGCCAACCTTGGGCAAACCTTGAAGCCGTAGCAATTCAGGGAGGCTAGTCCCAAAACAGAACTCAGACGCCCGCGTCGGTCGTCACCGTTGCTCAGTCGCGTCACTGAGATTCTGACGCGGGAATTTCCTGACGTGCACCCCTCAAGCACAGTCTAGAGCCTCTTGTTACCAGGGAGGCATGGTCCTACATATCCGAAGGCCCCGCCCACGCTAAATCATCCGGCTTACTACCCGTCAAGTCACTTCGGCATTGCGGCCATGTCTACTACACGTTGAACCTCAGTCGGCGCCGTCCTGCGTCCGCGGGTCCACCACCGCTGGACGAGGAACTGAGAAAGGCACGCAAATGGCCGCAATATGATCGGTGGCCTTGTCCTGAATCGGAGATTATTAATGTCGGGGAATGAGCCATGTGCCTTTCCTGGCCGTCGGCCTCGGTGATGCGCCAGATAACAGATCACTCTGCCAGGCGCTTTTGCGTCTCCAGGTGCATTGAATTCAATTCAGTTCATTCGACTGAGGTTGCCGATCGTCATCAGCGATGACAAGGCAACCAACCGGAAGCGCTTCAACCATTGCTTCGTACTTGCGTGCTCCTCTTTCCCATGTATGCCGTGACGCGCGCTCCCGTAACCTGCACCCTCGGGCGCAGTCCCACCGCAATTTACAGGCAATAAACGGCTTGCGAGAAGATTACGGAAAGCCATCGTGGGGTGAGTCTCCATCGCCGTCATTTAACACTCGGAGGCCGGTAGATCTCCCCGTTTGTTTTCGCGTTCGGAAGCGTCCCCATCAACTCTCTCGTAATTGGACAGTAGTGCTCGCATGTGGTGGATAACGACAAGTGACAGTCGTGGACGGTTCCTGCGAGAAGCCGGGATACTTTCGCGCTTGATTTCGGGGCCCTCTTCGTTATTGTGTGTCCTGAACACGAGGTTGCAGCCAGGCGTCAAGTTTGCAGTTGGCGACCGAGAACCTCTGCACGTGCGAGTTTGATCGCAGCAGACGCCGCGATCTGTCCAGTGCGGCGGCCGACTCTAAAGCGCTTGAATGTCGAAGGTAATCACGATATATGGAGTGGGTGTCATTCTTGAGAAGGAGGAGTTGTAGCGAAAGAGGAAATCTGTGGAGACGCAATCCAATACGTCAGTGCTTCAGAATGCGTATTTGGGGAAAGCGCGGTTTTGACTTACAAAATAGACATAACCGAGCCATGACGTCCCATCCACGCTGCCTTGAGGCTCGGAGTCGTTAAGGCTAAGCGGTCAAGGCGGGGCGAGAACCGATCTCGTGGGACAAGTTACTTATGTTAAAGCGCAGGTAGAAGCGACTGTGGAATGCGGCATCCTGAAAGACCAACGATGAGCGAGGCACGGAACGTTTTGAGGCGGGGAGAAGAAGCTCATCCTCAGATCCCTCTCACACACGGAAAAGGAAGAAGGAGCCCTCCTGTGATTAACTGGCTCAGCACACGCCTTGAAAGCTTAATGCGGCATTTGTTGGTTATTCGCAGTCCTCTCCACGGTCGGACATCTCAATACCACCGGTATAAGGCCTTGACGCCAACTGCTTCGGTGTCGCCAGCTTATTTGACCGATCTGCTCTGGGGTACCGTCTGGTCAATTGTAGTTCATTTAGGTAATAAGTGGTGTTCCGCACCGAGAAAACATCCGTGTGGAGATTCGGGGATAGCGAATACCTAGCCGGGATCCCCGGAGGGAGTGCAGCTCTATACAATCATCGCTACGAAGCTGCGCCGAATCCCTATCCTGTACAGTATTGCGAGAGTCGTCTTCTGTGGCCGTCTTGCGATCAACGCACATACGGAGTCTACGGAACGCCGGAGGAACTTGTGTGCCGAGACGTAAGTGGATTAATTGCAAGCTGAATCTTCATGGCAACCAGGGAGTCGGAGGCCGCTCTGAACGCCGAGGAGAGACCTGCAAAATTTTGAACAAGTCAGGTGTTTGCGAATGCTTCGCACGAAGATGGTGGGCGGATATAATATGGCAACAGGGCGTCGATGAAGGACACACACACAGCACCCGATCGAAGCCCGGGAAGATAGAACGGAGGAGGAGGAGCAGAAGGGTAGCAACGTAGAACCTTCCCGCCTTCCTCCAAGTCCAACTGCGTGAGAGTTTGTGTCACGCGTCACAGGCAAGTACAACTGCGCCACGTGATGCGCGCGGATGTCACACACGCGCTTTGGACGCGCGACGCGTCAACCGAATCGCCGCGGCTTGTCTCCCAGCCACCACTTCCTCCTCCCCACTTAACCACCATCACCCTACCATCTCTGGGATGGTCTTTATAGCTCCTTTGCACTACGCTTTACCAACACATCCAGCGGTAAAATGGCTGGCGACACAGGAGCGTAACCTCAACAAGGAACTCCCGTATCCCGAGGAAGCCACGGAGACGCCGGAAGAGTACGTCTGCCGCATGTATCTCCAATTTCTATGGTTACCACAGGTGAGTCGGAACAATTTTCTGTTGCCCTGTCCGATTTCCACGCATCTCCGGAGCTGCCTTCGCTGTCACGACTTACGGCGAAGTATAAATTGGCCTCGGAGCCTGTTGGGTCTGGTCCGCATCCGTTGGGCTCTGGATCTGTGAAATGTAACCTTAACACGATGTGGGGTACATGCAGGGTCTCCTCTTCATGAACTTCACGCCGTATAACACTGCCACTTGGACATGCGTTGCCGTGATGGATCGCTCAGCATTGTCTTGGAGCCCTTCTAGTGTTTCGCTCCAGGTTATTGACTCACCTTCTTCGAGGTTGACATAATAATGATATGACGGTCGACGCGATATCAGGGCACAGGGCTAGTCTGGTCTCGACGATAAGTTATGCCTGCCTGGAATGAATCGTGGCTTGGGGTCGGATCGCATATTCGTAAACTGAGCATCGCACCAGCCAAGAAAGCAGTGTAACTTAGCGCTTACCCAGGGCTCATGCCATCCTTAATGTGCGCTGCTGCTCCATTCTCTCGAGTGTGAATCCGAAAAGTCAACTTGTCTGACAGAACGTTGAGGGATCAAACCTCTTCGTGCTGTCAACCTGACACGGCATATCCCGGACTGTATAGTTGGCGCAGCGACAGTCAGCACCTTGCCGGGAATAGCAGTGGGTCAAAACAAGTACGAACAACGGCAGCCTTCCCTCCATTGCCGCAGTTTGACATACCAAACGGCCTAGGACATCGTCCGTATGGTCCATACCGCTGTCTTGGCGCGCGCTGTTTTCTAAACTCATCGAGAGCACCCCACGGTTATGTCACTCTTCTTTCTCGCCCCTTCTCGGCTCTGGACACCGCCCTTCTACATGCACGGGCCTCGTGTAGGGGCACAGGTGTCCTTGCTCTATCTGCCTCGTCGCATTGTGTTTCCCCTTTGAGCATAGGGCAGGAGCCGATATACGCGATCAGAAAGGCTCTCAACCTCTCTTGCCCACTTGTTGCAGCCCCTCGTTCCGCTGACGGTCGCCGCGGCTCCTTAGGAACGTTTTTCATCGGCGGAGATTTTGCCGTACGTCAGGGAACACCTTGCCCTTGCACGCTACCGCATTCGGCGAGCCGGACTCGCAGTGGTGTGGTTTTCAGGGGGCAGGCCAACTCATTCATTGAGATTTCGCATTACATGTTGTGGGCATGAAGCTGCACGCTACGCTCACAGCGATGGTCATTCTGGGGAGTGCACGTTTGGGTAACGGCCGGCAAGTCCCGCAAGTCTACTTGGACAAACTCCGCCTCGGTTCGAGCGCCGTCCAAGACCCTGCAATGACCGCTGTTCGTGCGCTTTCGCTCAGGGTTGTTTGGCTCTGCGCTGTTCTCTGAATAAGGCGTTCCGTCGAATGCCCGCCGCTCGCCCATATCGGAATCAATTGGCGAGCATGGATCTCTCCACCTTGGCCAAAACGGAGACAGACGAGCCCTCATGCGTGTGCGGGCGCGGCCGTATGATAGCCTTGGTTCCAAACACGACTTAATTTGTCCCTGTCAATGGCGCAGTGGCCACCGCCGATCCCCGTATTTCGTGCCAGTGCTTTCTAGGCTGCATGACGCACTAAACGCTGCGTGTCTCCGAGATCGCCCACCTCCCGCGCCCTTGTACTTTGCCATGATCGTGCCCCTGCGCAGTTCACGCTCACTAACGTTGAAATACCGTGAGCTCAGTCGGGCAACGCGCAAAAACGCCGCTAACTCTCTCCACTGCATCGAGGCTCGCGTTATGGCAGCCTTCATTGCAATCGGCGCAACATGAGGCTTTCTGTCACCCCGTAGTTCTGAACCATCCTTGTTCCGGAATTAGTCTTCCAACTTTGCGTTGTGGTGCGAGGCTTGGCTCCCCGGCCTTTGTGGCTGACATAACCGTCCACTTCGCCAGCCTGCTACGCATTACCTCACTCGTCACATAAAGGTGACGGCTACCTCCCATGCATGTTCGCGGATAAATCCTCGCGGATCACCCTAAGAATCCGAACAGCTAGTTCGCATCTCTCCGGGGCCTTTGCCCGCTTCGCCAAGATTCCCCGCATATTTTTTGAGTCATGTTCAACACCAGACGGCCTAGCCGTCCACGGCAGCGAAGACCTTCACTGGCACCAGCAGGCCGTACCCGTATTCCACTGCCCTGTGCTATTTCCGCCACTTCGTTTGTGTGGACTTCATTTCACATCTCATCGTTCTCATGTTACGGCGTCCTGTTATTGTGGTGTTCCAGTGCTGACCGCTCTATTCCCAGTCAATCATGCCGCTGCAGTTCCTCATACCGACGTTGCTCCGCGCGACCTCGGCATCAGATCCCGCGGCACCCACCTCGCAGCAACCTGCTGGCCACCCCCTGCACTCGCTCCTCCAGCCTGTGTTATTGACGTCGCGGGCCGTGTCGCAGAAGTACCACATCCGCATCCCTAACGTCATCTCCGAGGAGAGCGAGCCGGCGGATCCCGAGGAGGAGTACGTGTGGTATGCCTATCACAAGGACAAGGTCGGCGAGGACGAACGCCGGGACGGGGAGGATGAATACGAGGCGCAGGAGCGCCTGAAAAATGCGTGGCTGGAGAGGTACGAGCGGAGAGAGTACGTGGCCCCCATGTGTTTCTGCGTCCCGATCGCGCCGCCCGCGCACCCGCTGACAGTAAACACGTTTCGCGTCCTGCGCATCTGCCAGGGTTCAGATTCAGATTCTCCTGTACTTCCTGCTCGTTTCACTACCGAGCGATCGCGCCGGGGCGTCGCGCGAGGATGCGGGGCCAGCCATCGCCGATTCGCTCCCCCTGCCGCCTTCTCTGTCGCCGTCCAAGTCAAAGAAGCGTAAACACAAGGATCGTGGGAGAAGCCGGACGCAGGATCCCCCGCCGCAGCCCCTCGAAGAACGCTTGGAGAGCTACATGGACAAGCTCGCCATGTGGCAGCTCATGCAGACGGTGAATAGCTCTCTGGGGCTGGGGGAGACATCTAAATCGGCTATAGGCAAAGGGAAGGGGAAGCAAAAGGACGATCGAGACTGGATGCAGGTATTCTGCGAGGATGTTGTGGAGCCGTTGTTCGTGCTTGACGTTCGCTATGTCATGGAGGCTATGCTGACCCTACTCTGAGCACAGATTCAAGGCGAAGCTTCCCGAGCTTTGTGCCCTCTTTCGCTCGAAGCTCTTTCCCGACGCTGGGAATTCGGACACCGACTCGCTCGGCCTCTCGCCCCCCTTATCACCGAAGCCCGCCACGAAGCGCCTCAAGTCTTCTGCGTCCGCGTCGGCATCTGCCTCGTCATCCAGGGCAACCTCTAAGGCTGCCGCGAAGGGGAACGGCAAAGACGCCATGCGATCGCGCTCAAACTCTCTGGCACTGTCGCTCGAGCAGGAGAAGCGCGAGCGCGAGCGGTCGCGATCCCTCAGCCTGGGGCCCAACGGGCTGCGCAAGCGCACGGTCATCCCTGAGGTGACCATGACGACGAAGTTTGGCAAGGCCCGCGCGAAGCAGAAGGCGGAGTTAGAGCGCATGGCATCGGTACCCGGGCCTTCGCTGTCGCGGACGCAGAGCCAGCAAGCAGCTTCGGGAGCCAGCTCCCAGGACGCAAAGCGTGTCCAGAGGATGGGAAGTGTCCTCGTGGCGGCCACGCCTACCAAGCCCCGCGACGGTACCTCGAAGTCCCATTCTCAATTGGCGCGGGTGCAGTCCCAAATCGAACCGCGATTGCCGTCGCTTTTCGGGGGTCCACCGACGTCCACTTGGGCGACATCGCGATTATCTTCGCAGCCTACGCTCACCCGGGTGGATAGCTTAAATATCGACACAGATGATGACGACGACGGCGACGACGCGCGTTTAGACATGACTCCAACAAAGGTTCGCCGGAACCCCACGCTTCCACAGGCCCCGGAAAACGATACGGAGGGCAACGAGTGGAGCCTGAGGACTCCTTCAAGGACCCTTTTGCTTGGCATCTCAAACTCTCAGGAGCAGCTGGAAAGCGAGGGTGATGGACCGCCAATCAGTAGCAGTCCGGGAGATCTTGGAGGATTTGGGGATTCAGTCACACCTCCGCGACGTGGTGCGACCCAATTCTAAGGCCGGCTCATAGTCAAAGACACCTACTACCGAGTTGACAACGTGGTTTAGTATATACAAGTGCGCTAGGGACTCATGGGATAATGTTCGTACTTGGACCATAGTATCCCGTTTCGCAGTACTACTTGCCCGTTGCGCACGCCGATACTCCATGCTTCCGAGCCGATGCACAAGCTGCGGACTCTGTACTCCAGCGTCGACTTCGACTTCGAGAAGCTCAGCGTCAACGTAGTCACGAGCCCTGCTGAACTTTGGTAGTCAACTGATTTCTCGGCGGCTTTACCCATCGTCCCTGTAAGAAGCGTTTCACTGCACTTCATCTCCGTCCCATCGCTGCGAAGCAGGGCATCTGTACGCGATAACGAACTTGAAGTCAAGGCTCGTTACTAGTAGCCAGACATCATGGTAAGGAGCATTTACGATCCACCTCTGAATAGCGATGGGGGTCGTTAACCTAATCGTTGCGGGCATCCGATAGGCAGACACGAAGCCCACAGGGGCTGTTCCTAGCCTTCCGCAAGAAACTCTCGACTTTGCGCATCGCATGTTTGACGCAGCTCGCGACAACGATGCAGAATTATTATTGCAGGCTCTGGATGTCGGGCTTCCCGTTAACCTTACCAATGATAAAGGTGTGTTAAGCCTCCGGGTCGTTTCTCCCGAACCTCCCGTGATGTGTTTTCAGGGAACACTCTGCTCATGCTCGCGGCATACAATGGACACGCCGGCCTTGTTTCAGAGCTGCTGAACAGAGGAGCAGACGGAAACCGGCTCAACGACCAGGGCCAGTCGCCGCTTGCTGGAGCTGTCTTCAAAGGCCATGACGAAGTCGTCCGTGCCCTCGTCGAAGGTGGCCGCGCGAACCCTCGAGTTGGCACGCCCACCGCTATTCAGACAGCGCGTATGTTCAAGAAGGACGAACTGTTGAGGGTGATGGGCGCGACAGACGAGGATTTCAAAGAGCCAGTACCCGGCATCCCTGGCCCGCCACATTAATTGCCCAGATGTCGAGCACATGAATGGGTATCGGTGGATGCTTCATTACAAGACCAGTACGAAAGTATACAGCGTAGAATGTCTGACCGAATGCAACATGAACATATGTACAGTGGTGGACAAAATGCTAGCGGGTAACACCGAGTTCCCTTCCGACTTCTTTTAGGCAATCCTTTGCCAATGTTCTTGCATCCAACTCGACCGCAGGGACGGAACTTGACGACTCTTCGTTCAAGCCTTCTCTGGGGTCATGGGAGGAAGAGGGAGGCCCAGGAATGACCCAAACCGTTGGAGGTTTCCGGGGAATAGAGACGATCTCGCATAGTATGGGATAGAAATGGAACAGGTGCGCCTTCGTCGACCGCTTGATCGCATCGGCGATCAAGTTGGAGGGAGGCAGGGACTGATCTATAGCTATATCGTTACTAAGCGCGAGGACGGACACCGAGGAGTATGAAAACGAACCTGGTTGTTCGATACAGTATTTTGATGGGGTATCCGACAATGCTGCCCACAGCGTACCCGGCCACAATCGCAAAGCGAGAAGCTTCCTCAAGACGTACAACAGTTCTTCCTCCCGAGCCCTAGCCACAAGGTTCAACGCGATGAACATGAACGTGAAAGGCAGAATGTACCTTGGGAATGGCAGATCGCCACGGAGTGACTCGTCCGCAACGTAGCCAACGAGGGCCATTCGGCATCGTTCAAGCAGGGACGGTAAGCTTAGGGCAGCTATTCGCCTCCTCGACGGTATCTGGTCTGTGAATTGTCAACGACCTCGTTTCGAAGCTCTGCCAACGCTATGCGCTCACCTTGCGATGTATCAGAACATATGAGGAACAGCAAATCAAAGCACCAGTACGAAAACCGTTCGCGCGGCGAAAAGCGACCAGGAGAAGTGGTGCCGGCACCGATGGATGCATGCCCGAATTTTTCCAGCTTGTCAAGCGCGTCAGATAATTGACCCGAACTTGACCGCTTTGCCACGTGGGGTAGGGGGACCTCCGGCAAAGATGATGGTGAGGGTGGAAAGTCGTCATCCGTTGACCGCACCCGACTGCCTTGGTGCAAAACCCGAGCCAGTTGCGAGATGATGTAATCTGGGATAGATGATTCCCCAAGGTAAGGAACCACATCGATCTCAAGCGACGCGATAAGTGAGAGATCGAAATTCTCTTCCGCCTCTTGGAGGTCGAGGGGAAGATGTTCAACGGCAGAGCTGTATCTCACTCTTCAGCGGGCCGTCCCATGGGTAAAAGCTTTACACTCACCAGTCTGCTAGGATACCACCACGGAAGGTGTCGACGACTTGACGCCAGATGCCTTCTATCCGATCAGCGGGGATGTCTGGCATGCCTATGTTCAATTCACTCTGCTGACGTCCTGGAATGATGCGATACTGACCGTTTTGCAGCTGTCTCGTTTGAGGTCCACACTCCTTGACGATTTTGAGGAAGCTTGTGGTCGCAGTCTTCCATAGAGGCTGATCCTTGCCGAACTTCGACGGCGCAGGACACTCATACTTCAACTTGATAGGAATGGAATATGCCTGGAGGCGATCGTGAGCGACGTTACTAAGATACGGCGAAATAAGCAATCTTACAGCGAAGAGTGTCTCGATGGTACCATCTGCGTAGATGGACGCATCGGACTTGAATCGGAGGAAGAGGTCGACAAGGAGAGGCAACGTCTTCTTCGACAACGCAATGTAAGTCACGCGACTCACTGTGGACCGAGGGACCTTGGATGCGGAGGCAAGACCGCTAGAAGGCGCGGGCTGGATATCGAATGCTGCAAGGAAGGGAAGGGTGGCGTATTCGGAAAGATCGCGAAGGACGAGGGAGATAACACCACGCGCTGTAAGCTCAATACTGTCTACGGCTTCCATTACGACCGCCTGTCTCCCGCGAGTCAGTCAGCAGAAGGCAATTTAGTTGAAATGAAAGAACGTGCCTGAACCGGGCTCAGGGCATCGATATCAGGCCTGAAGTCAGGAGAACTTGGATATGTCAAGACACCTGGAGAGTATGGTCAACCTCTGGAATACCGAACACAAACTCGGCGAACCTTTGAGGACTGTCATAAGGCGTGTGAGGCGTTCTAGAGGCCACTCCTGGTCCTCAAGCTGCCTACCCATGCTGCGTGTGCACCGGAGAACGTCCACGTATGCCACCAAACTCTCCTGCGTCAGCGACTTGGTCGTTGAAATGACCGCCGTCGGGGACTTCGCTCTGACGGACGACGGATCTGCTTCAGCGACTACGTTTCCCATTGCGTCACATGCGCGCCATGCTATTTCGAGAGCTTCCATGGTGCGTGGCTTGAGCTCTGTGCTGGTAGAAAGCGCCTTGATGGCCTTCTCTAGACAACGCAGGGCTGGGGCCGTGATCGAGCGATTGTCGTTCGCCCACGAATCCTGTATGTGCCCAACGAAAACGCCCCACGCCCTGGTGAAGGACTCGAGGTGCATAATCTTGCTGGTCAGGAAGTCCTGGAAAATTGAGCCAATGGACTGAAGCGCGAGGATCTTGGACTCGTCCCACTGGAGATCGGGCGCTGTGTCCGCAGGGGTGGCCGATTCTTGTGCTTCTCCGGATTCGACACCTGCATTCCGCCGTATAGATGCCGTGATAGAATCTAGAAGCGGGAACGTGACCTTCCAGATACACTCTTCCCAGGTCTCGAGGCTCAAGGTGGCGCCATAGAGCTGCAACGTCCGGAACAGCGTCTGGATTGCCCCGACACGAACCTCGGGCCGACCATCGGTACACAGTCCAAGCACCTCGAGCAGAAGGAACATCCAAAGGGCGTTGTACTCGGGCTCCTTGGTATCGTCCCTGCGCTTGGCCTGGATAGAGTCGGACACACCCCAAAGCAGACTCTCCGCCGCAGTCAACGCGATGTTCGTGTCTGCTTGTCGCCCGAACTGGCCCAACGTGCTGATGCAGAGACGGAGGTGCTCAGGAGATAGTGACGAGAGGGAGTCGCAAACCAGCGTGAGTGACTGGAAGGCAATCTTGACCAGCGAGGTGTAGCCCTTCTCGTTGAGGTATCCAAGTGGCGGGGGTCGACCCTTGCCCAAGTCCTGGAACGACGGAGAGGGTGTAGGCGCGGCTGAGGCAGGAGCAGGCTTGCACACGCTGCTCAACATCTCGAAGATAGTCTCCCACCCGACAACCAAGGTGTGGCCAGATGATTGCAGGATCTGGTGCAGCGTCTCGAGCCCCATGCGTCGCAGCTCGATCGACGTGGTAGTGATCGCCGAACCAGCAGGTTCCAGCACAACCTGCTGAGCGAGGACATCCAAGACCCTGCGCTGTACGATTGGCTGGAGGTCCCCGGACGACGTGACATTGCGGGGGACGACTACAAGGACGTCGTCGAGAACCCGGGCAGCCTGAACCCGGATCGTCGGGGGAGCATGCTGATGTTGTATAACGGAGAGGAGATGACCAGTGATCGGGTCCCAGGCCACCTCCGGTGATCTGTATATAAGGCGGTGGATGTTCAGCATGGCAACGCCGCCGAGCCTGCCAATCCCGAAGTCACCACTGCGCTGCACGTCGGACGTCACATTAGTTTCATAGTGAAGGAATTTAAGTCGCGACGCACCAGTGTGCGGGGCAAGTGTATCCCGCTAACTCGTCTCCGATGAGCCGGCTCTGTGGGCGCAGAGGCAGACAGGGTTGAAGAACTTGGGCTAAGCGTCAGGTCCTCCGCAGACTCGTCCACCGCGCCGAGGGTGTCGGACTGCATCCCGATCATGGCCGCGCTCAGCTTGCACAGGGCCTTCACGAAATCGCGGAACGCCTCATCCTCCAGGTTCTTGGACGCATCGAACAGCCGCTGAATCGCATGGTGGAGGCTATCGGGATCGAGGTCGGCCAGGAGTGGATGGCGTGGTGCAGGGGCAGATGGTTGCGGAGCACCCGAATGGGGAAGCGGCGACGTCGGGACACTTGCTGAAGTAGACGTAGACCGCGACGGAGGGAGGGACCCGGCCCCCGGCCCAATGGTGTTGCGCTTGCCGCCCGTAGCGCGCGAGCCCTTCACGCTGAGAACGTAGTCCGCGTTCTGCAGCGCCTCGAGGATATCGAACCAGCTCTCGCCAAGGCTGCCAGCTAGGAACAGCGCGCTGGCAACCAACACCTTCAAGCATGCCATGTTACGCTCCGACAGGCCAGGCGGTTGCGCGTTGGCGCCCGGCAAGCCCAAGCTCTCCGTGATGGCGCTCGCGGTAGTGCGAGGGGTGGTCGGCTCGACAGGGATGTATGATTCAATGCTTGAAACAACCCGTGTCGGGATCGCGAGGCGCGCGAGGCTCGTGAAGAACGCATCCCGTGGAGTGGTGAGGCCCAGCATGCCCGAGACGTTGGTAAGCGCCTGGTAGCTCGCGAGCACGTCGACAAACAACTCGTCGGCAAGATTCGTTGAAATCAAGAACGACAGCGCTGCAAGGAGCGCAGGCCACCCGCTCTCGACCATGCAGTGTACGGTGCGCAACTGGCGCGTCGCGGTGTCCTCCTGTGGGAGTGTGGAGAGATCGAGGGCAGGCGGAGCGCGAATAACCGGTTCGCCAGCGGTGCGGGGCTTCTGGACCATGATGGTGTTGTATAAGGGTGCCGTGAAGGACGCGAAACCCTCACAAAGCGATACGAGACACTGTACGCCTAGTAGATAGATGTAGGACTCCGGGATTGGTGGAGAATCTGCTTTGTCGAGCTGATCGATACTGAGCGGTCCAGTAAGATAACGGAGCTAATACAGAAGTCGTTGTACTCACCATTGCAGCTTCATCGCTGAACCTTGCACGCTCAACCCCGCTTCTGTCGTCATCATGTTTGCGACGCCCGTAACTGTTGCGCTCGCCGCGCTAGCGACCATCCCTGCGACGCCGCCGACGTCGAGAGCGTAGGCACCGTCCGCAGTCGAGCCTGGATGAGTAGACACGCCGACGCCAAACATCTGTTGGCCTACACCAAGCAACGCGGGGCGCTCCGTGACCAGCCTCTTGAGTGCGGTGATAAGGGTCGTGAACACTTTCGAACCGCCTTCCTCGGCGTCATACCGATCCCATACATTCCGCATGAGCTCAGCGTCGCTGCACAATCTACATGGGTGGACGTTAGGACATGTCAATGCATCGGGACCCAGGACTTACCCGCGCATGATCTCCATCGCGAGTACACGCATCCACAACGGCCGAATCGTGTGGCCTTGAGCGGCGTCCGAGGGGTCAGCGTCGCTTGTCTCGGCGCCGACGATGCGGATAAGCAGGATGAGGAAGACCTCGGACTCGGTCTTGAGCTCCAATGAGAACTGTTTGAGCAACAGGAACACCACTCGGGTGGACCGCAAGGTCAGAGGGAAGTTCGGTCGATCCGACAGGGACTTGTGTACGAGTGGACATAGGTGGTGCCTTAGAAGAAGTAGAAGTTCCATGTGCTGTGCAACAATTGGTCAGCAGACTACATTCTGAGGTCTAACACGGGACGTACTTTGCGGAACAAGTCGTGGTAGTTCGTGAGCACACTCTCGATAAGCTCGAGCGCGAACGTCTTGCGGAGCGAGTCGAGCTTCAAGAACCGGGGTTGCTCAGAGTTGGCCAGCAAGCAGAGATCCTCGAAGACAGCGTACGCGTCGTATGCCGAGGGACCCAACTCCGCCGTTGTGCCATTCGGAAGGACTGTCTCGATCTTCGCGCTGTCCGTGACGTCCTCTCGCCGATCTTCGTCAACGACCTTGTCCACGACGAACATCACGAGCTGTCGCAATGTCGCAGCAGCAGTGGATGATACCACTGCAATGCGAGACTCTTGTAGCCGAAAGCACAAAAGGAGAGCCTAGCGATACTCCAGAAAGTCAGCGCGAACGTAGGAAGAGCCTCCTGTACACTCACATCACCAAGCAACTGTCCGTGCACGGCCGGGAAGTTGGTGATGAGCGAGAGGAGGGTTTGGAGGATTCGAAGCTGAATGTCGACACCTTGATTGATGCAGTCCCCCATTGTCGTTATGATGAGGGGCACGGCCGACTGGGGGACGGCCTTCAGGGCAATGAGGCGTTGGAGGGACCCGAGAGAGATCGCCACGACCTTGGCGTTCTTGGTCGCGCAACCCATAAACACGGGGCGGAGGAGATCATCGGATTGGGGGCCGTCTGGTAGGTGGAGGAAGGAGGGAAATCACGGAATGAGGATCCACGCAGGGCGAGGAGTCTACAGGAGTACTAAGCGTACCGGACGCTAATGTTGTCGTAGCTTGTTCTGGTGAAGAACGGAGGATAGCAAGGGATTTTTCGGCCGCCTGAGCGAGATTCGGTGGATTATTTACCGGCGGGCAGACGAAATGAAGTCAAGTTGGGAATGGAGAGCACTCACCTCGCGCACATCAGGATGTTTCCTCCGGGTCTCACTAGCAAGGGACTGGCCAACAGAAACAGGTGGGCTTCAGCGTAACATGATAATGTTTTCTGCTTACCTGAAGTTCCGTGACAAGAAACGCCAATGAACTCATCTCCAATACGCTTCCAAGAGGATACCGGATGGAGGGATTCTAGCAACACTTCCAACTCTCGGCACGTTGGTTTATGAACAGTGAACCGTGCGCAAACAAGCGTCAGCCTGAAGAGGTCGTGCCAGATAGCACTAGCGGTAGAGCCGAAATCAGAGTGGGATTGGTCCCGGCGGGGAGGTTCATAGGATGATGGTCATAGCGCGACAACCTGTTAGAAGGCTGGCGCAGCTGGGCGCTCCGAGCCTATCCTCATAAGTCCCATAGCACGCGTCCGAAACTCTTGGATAACTCTTTCACCTTTTGCCCTGACACAATTGCGACTAATATTCAATATTCGATGCCCACATTCCTGGCGATACCGTCAATTTTCCTGGGTGAGTAGCAGAGGGATTTCCCAATCTAATGGAACGCTGCGCTTTCCTCTAGATCTTTCAGGATTAGTTCAGGAGAAGTCTGTCCTCGAGTGCATTCTGCCCGCTCATATACACTACGGCAAGGCTTTGGTGCACCGGTGACGGCGTTACTTTGCCTGTCATATGGGATCCAGCCTTGACTGAATTATACGTGAAACGCGGATAGTGATACACACACGACGATTCGACAGGATTATCGAAGACAAACGTATCGTGGCGAGACCGAATCAACCCTCTTCCGTGGCTTAGTCGCTGATGTAGACGAGCTGACGGATCCATTCAAATAGGACATTGGGGTCCCCTCGAGGGTCTGAATGACGGCAGTCCTTCACAACTGCTCCAGCGTAAATCTCGAATATGGTTCGTAATTCCTAATTCCGCGCTCACGGTTATGGATTGACGAGTTGTCGGATACAAGATCGGGTGGCGTACCTCTGGATTCTCGAGATTCCCATTGAGCTCTTGAGGGACCGCCATAATCCTTGTCCTCCACCCGTATGCGTTAACCCAATGGGCCACAAAGCCCGGGTAGTTGATATCAATGTAGTTCTGGCTCAGAGCGAGGTCAGTTCACGTCACTGATCTATGATACACGGAAGTAACTGACCTCTAGCTGATTGCCGTTCAAATTGGGCCGCTTCTCTATTAAAGCCCTCACATACGCCAGCTTGAGAAAGGGCTCCCCCAAGATCCGCAACCTGGCTCCTTGGGCTGAAACCGAATGGTGGACGAAAACTTCTAGCATCCAATCGCCCGACAGCTGGGGTGCGGGTGGAACATTGGTTGCCATGTCGCGCCAATAAGTGGGGTAAGTGTGAAGATGGTGGGAGGTTGGAGGTGCTTGAGGTTGGTGCGTTTGAGAATCGATCCGGTTGTGGGAGCGAGATGCTGACAGCCTTCCAACGACTTGTCTTATAGATTGAACCCCCGCTGCGAGGGCAGTAGGGGTGCGACTGCAGCCCAAATCCTGCAGTACTAGGACCGCTCACTCAACCCACTCAACTGCAGTCCTCGTTAACCCTGCGGGCGGCGCCTTACCGCAAGCAACTCCTTATGCCTGCGGGACGCTGCGGTTGAAGTCGGCCGCAGGGTGGTGAGTGCGAATCAATACGAGGACTACGATCCTCATCTGGACCGCCTGGTGGTTAATGTCATCCCAGACAGGCGGATCTCACAGATTCTTGACCGACGGCGACACGGGTGTGGAAGCAAGTCAACGCCTTCGGATTTCGCGATCTCCTCCTCCGCCCCTCCGATGGCAGAGTACCTGCCTAATTGCAAGGGTCGAGCTCAACTCTGTAACCGTTTGTCCTTGTGAACAGTCTTGCCAATGATTGAGGTTCGGGAGCGCTTCCTCGAGGTTCAACGAGTGTCACGAGCGCTGCGAGATCATCTGCAGACTTCTCTCCGGAGCCTATCTCGCAGACATGTCCTGGTATGTCTGCAGAATCCTTACCTTTGGGACCAAGAGCAAACTAATATCTCACATATCCAAGACCGCTGTTCAGTTTCCAACCTGCGACTCCTTTGTTACTGGACCCATCGTGCTGCGGGAAGGGGTGGTTGGAACAGCGTCATTCGCTTCTGACTATTCGCCTACTGCGCACATCGTTCGCTCGTAAGATGCGCTGGCTTTCGGGCTTCAGGTGCTACGGTAGTCTTCGTAGGAGAGCGTGCTCTATCCATAACCTCAGATTGTATTTGGCCTTGAGTCTGTCCGAAGGTTTGAGATTCCGTTTGTTGCCCATAGTGGACTTTCTACATAAAAGCCACGCGGGGAAACTTCTTCCCGAGTGTTATACGGTTTACCATGCTTTGTACCTGGCCGTGGATTTGGTACCTAACCCGGTGCGGACTTGAGCAGAGCGGTCTCATCTGCCTTGTGCGGCCCGCGATAAGCGAGCACATGGGCTACTCCCTCTGGTGAAGATTGTGGCTTGCTAGCAGGCACACCACTTCATTTGTTACCTGCCATACATGATTCCATGTACGATTTGGTTTTTCAACATGCATGAAAGGCATCGAAACGCCGCGAGGAGCTCCCCAGCTTCGTGAGAACAAACACTACGATTGCCTTTTGGGGGTATGATAGCATCCTCGGTTGTGCTGCGGACGGGGTCCTAGGGCGGCGCGCGTGGCTGCGTCCAACCGTTTGATCGGCAAAGATTGCTCCATGAGCGGTACTAGACAGCTCCAATGTGCGCAGTCGGGACGCCTCGCCATTTGCGAGGGCCAACGACAGCCAGCACACCTGGCTTTATCGCCTCTGCCTCTTTCTCTGCTCCTTCAATTCTCCCCGTCTGACCCCCGCCGATCCCCCTTCTCTCCCCGCTCACTCCCTGCTTGCCTGGCGCAAACCGCACTGAAGCACGCCACTCTCTCTCGACCGCGGGAAGCGCAACACCCTCCGCTGCAACCGTGCGCAGCCCGCTATGGTGCTCAAGCTCACTACGCCTGCGCGTTACGTGCTGCTGGTTCTTTTTATAATCGTGAGTTACTAGTTCCTCCCCTGAATCCAATCTAGTCCCCTGCGGCCGCAAAGGGGAAGGTCCGGGAAGAGGGGGTCCTATGTAGTCCATCAAGCCTCGGGATTCAGGGGATCGGCGAGCTCACGAGTCTGCATCCGCCGCCCCCATGACAGATCGGCCTGCACTCCATCCTCCGCTTCACGCACGAAGACTACGGCCGCGCGACGTCGTTCAAGAACATCGCGTCGCAGCTCTCGTGGGGCTCCGCGCCTGGGTCCGTCCCGGACGAGTACTACGTGCCGGTCGAGGCGGGGCACCCCGGTGACACGCTCCTGACTCGGCGCGCGAACGCGACGCTGCTCATGCTCGCGCGCAACAGCGACCTGAATGACGCGGTGAAGAGCGTGCGGCGGCTCGAGGACCGGTTCAACAGGAAGTTCGGGTACCCATGGCTCTTCCTCAACGAGGAGCCGTTCTCGGAGGAGTTCAAAACGTACGTCCTCCCCCTGTTCGCTCGTCGTCTCGCTCGCGCTTTCCGGGGCCTTGCCCCATGCTCCCCACCCTCCTCTACCACTCCCTGCCCTTCGAAGCGCGCGCGCGTTTGTTCGGCGGTCGGCTATGCCCTTCGCTCCACTTGATGCATCTTTCATTTGTCAAGTGCAACCTGATAGACGACTGCGCTGTTCGTCGTCGGGTCTAGCATGCGCTCGCTCGCCCCCAGGCCTCGACGCATAATGAAATCTTGCTGCGCGATGAGTGGCAACTTTTTCGCTTCTCACGCGGTACTTAGTCGCGGACGGTCGCGCTTCCCACAGGGGCACGCTCCTGCCCGGGCATCAGTTCGGAGCGGGAGGCTCAGCACCGTGCGGTTTCCGGAGTTTCATCTTTGGAGCGGTGTAACTGCCCCTCTTTCACCTTTCGCATCCCTGCGTAACCTCCTCGGTGTTTAGGAGCACCTTCCGCTAATCATCCGTATGTCGCAGGCGCATGTCCAACATCATCAGCAGCGAGGTCACCTTCGCGCAGATCCCGAGCCACCACTGGTACCAGCCCGACTGGATCGACGAGGACAAGGCGCGGGCCGGCCGGGAGAAGATGGTCGCGGACAACATCATCTACGGCGGCAGCGTGTCCTACCGGAATATGTGCCGGTTCAACTCTGGCGTATGTGGGATTCCTGTGTTTCAGAGCTATTGAGAGGGCGCTGATGCACGACTCCGGCGTGAGGCAGTTCTTCTTCCGCCATCCGATTCTGCAAAACTACAAGTGGTATTGGCGGGTAGAGTGCGTACCCTGCGCGTCATGGTCGTGCTGGAATGTTCGCCTGACGTATGACGGACAGACCTGACGTGCACTTCCACTGCGATGTTGATTACGATCCTTTCCTGTATATGGAGGACCACAACAAGACTTACGGTGCGTCCACTCCTCAACGTCTTCAGAGGCAGGTATTCAATGATGTTCGCAGCGTTCACGATCACGATGTACGAGTTTGGCGCGACAATACCCACCTTATGGGACGCAACCAAGGAGTTCATCAAGGCACACCCCGAATACGTCGCGCAGAACAACGCGATGGGGTACATGTCGGACGACAACGGCAACAATTACAACCTTTGCCACTGTACGCACCGCCCCCTCTTATGTGCTGATACATCTGGCGTCTGATCCTCCTC
Organism: Ganoderma multipileum BCRC 37180; assembly: GCA_000338015.2. Lineage (NCBI taxonomy): Eukaryota > Fungi > Basidiomycota > Agaricomycetes > Polyporales > Polyporaceae > Ganoderma > Ganoderma multipileum. The sequence goes on from BACB01001500.1 coordinate 30,486, forward strand.
ACGTTCGCAGTCTGGAGCAACTTCGAGATCGCGAACATGGACTTCTGGCGAGGCGAGGCCTACACGAAGTACTTCGAGTTCCTTGACGCCAAAGGCGGCTTCTACTACGAGGTAAGCATGCCATCATCCTTGCCCGTCCTCGGCGTGATAGTGATAGTCGACTCGACGCTTACCGAACCCGCAACGCACCTCTAGCGGTGGGGTGATGCCCCTGTGCACAGCATCGCGGTCTCGCTCTTCCAGAGCAAGGACCAGATCCAGTTCTTCGACGAGATCGGGTACGAGCACAACCCGTACACGCACTGTCCCAAGGGCGACGGTGCGTGGAAGCGCGGCAAGTGCGACTGCGACGTCAAGCACAGCTTCGGTGCGCACATCTCCCCTCTATCTCTCCAGTGTTGGTAGTGCTGATGTTTGAACTTGGCATTGGCCTCGTGCGTAGACTACAACGGGTACTCGTGCATGCGGCAGTGGGATCGCATACAATGAACCTGACGACCTAAAAATCTTTCCGCCGGCCTTCCGGCATGCACCGCGCGCAATGTTCTCAACACACTATCGCTTTCCCCGCACATACAGTATAGATCGCCTCACCACACTGTAGCACCTACCAAGGTAATATGTATATTTAGGCAGCCTCTGGCGTACTTACTCTGCGTCCAGTTGTCGATATTACTTTCTCATCTGCCCAGACACACGCACCAGTGTATACATGCATTTAAACATTCGCTCGCTGCTAATTTATCCCTTTGCCTTCCTCTATATCGGCGCTCAAGGTCAAGGTTCAATATTGACCGATCAAGTGACGGCGGCCATGAGTCCAGGTGCGTGTTCTCACAGTTTCAAGTGCTCATCAATCCTCGATCGCAATTACACCCGCGGACGCATCGAGAGGGCGTTGTCCTGGCCAAGACATTTCCCCGGAGGCAGGCGTACGTACCGAAATGGGAAGGAATGCAGAGGAATGCATGGCCCAGGCTATGATAGCATCGCATCATAGACCTCGTCGATGAGGTCACCATCGTTCGAGCGTCTACCGTCGCGTCGGGAACCTGCATGATGGCCTCTGCAAGGTGCCGAGTCGACGCGTCGACAGTGAAGACGTTTTCGCACTAGCTCGCGTCTAGGGCCATCGCATGTGCGTGCACACTGCACCTTGCGCAGGGAGTCTCCTGGCGACAGGTTTTCTAGGGTAAGCTTCATGCGGAGCCTTAAGTGGAATGTAGGCTCGCAACCTGACTTGCGTACTTCGCCCGCGCAGCTCGCACCTCACCTAGTGCAACACAAGTGTAGGTGTCATATCGCGCTCGATCCTGCCTCTCAAACTATTGTTACCTCAAGCCCGCGGAGGCGAGGCAGACAATACGTCATCGGTCCATCGAGGGAAGGCGATCGACACCAAAAAGGCAAACTACGCGCCCGTGACGTCATCCCTTTATCGGCCCGGCCCAGCGGAAGCAGGCCAGGTCAAAACCGACGCGGTTCAGGCTGCCTCAAACGCCCCTCGCCCACCTAATCCGCACCTACCTCTTGAGATCTTGAAACATAGAACATGGCCGACAAGCTGCACGAAGGACAGGACGTCTCGTGAGTAAATTTGGTCCAGCATTTTAGGACCGTCCATCAGTGTTAGGTTGAAGAGCGTTGCGGTAAAGCTGGAAGTGGGGAGCGACTGGGGTTGCTGAAGGAACGGTGGCGGAGATAGTAGAGGACGGGAAGGCTCAGGTGACGAGCGATAAGGTACGTCTGCCCACCAGCTTGCGTGCGGGCCGTCGGTTGAAAGATCTCGCCATCGCAGGGGAAGACTGTCAGCCGTAACGCTAGACCTGGGGATCCTGCGGTGAAGATTGCCAGAGACGGGGTGCGCGCTCTCCTTATCTCGATACGTCATGACCTGACCAACGTACCGTCTTCCGGATAGAACGACGTCGTGAAGCTCGCGCACGAGCTCAACGAGGTCAAGGAAGCTTCTGACCCCGACTCGTAGAAGTTCTGATGGTGGGACTTACCCAAACCCAGGGGAGACTCATCACTCCTCGAAGACGTGAATATATGCGCCTTTTGTATCATCCATTCTTCAAAGACGACACTATTTCCTACTTTTTCCACTGTAGGACCGAGATCGCATCAGTCCACACTCTGTTTCACCGTTCATCCTCATATATGCGCACATATAAGACCTGGGATACATGACAACATACCGTAACTTACATCCTCTACTTGAACGAATAGCGTCCTCGATGATTATGTTTGCGGTACGTGTGGATTTGAATTCCCGAGGGTTCGAGGAGCGGAGCTATCAATGGGGGACGCCAGCGCCAGAGAGGACGAGGCTCTGCGGGGATGGTGGTGGTTCCGGGTCAAGTTGCCAAGGACGTTTCTGAGGCTGCAGTTACACTGCTTCCCAGGTCCGACGCTTTTTGACGTGCGAGCGTTCCGACGGGACTTTTAAGCGCCCTTGTACGCGCGACGCGTTGTCACGGTCGCGTGAGGTCACAGTTACTCTATGCAGTAGTCGATCCGGTTCGGTTCGATTACGACCTGGTTCGGTACTGCTACGACCCGCCACGCATATCTTTCGTTCGCCACTCGTATTTGGGATCGAGAACTGCTTCGAGCAGTCTTCAGTAAGGTCTTCAGGCTTCATGTCACCTCGCAGCCCCGGGAGAAATCCAGTTACACCTCCGACAATGACAACTGGCCCTCATTTATCATGACATTTTCCTCACGCATGCACAACTGAGGAAGTACGTAAAAGTCCGTACGGTATATCTTACCTGGAATCTAGAGGATTAATACTTGACCTGACTTATTCAATTTCTAGAGCTCGATGAGGCCCGATGGCTCCGAGGGTTTGCTGGACGCAACACACTGAGTACCTTTTTTCTCCTACTTACATTCCTTCCAACATTGCTGTGGTGCTGTGTCGCATCAACGCCCAATCTCCAGGGACTGATCAAAGCATCAAACCATTCGCGATGCCCGGAGTCAGTCTCGATCGAAGAGCCGCTATACGAGTGGCGATGAATGCTCGGAGGAGCAGCCACCGTTGATGGCTAACCAAATATCAATGGTGAGGCATCTTGGATTCTTTCAAAGTGTCCTTGCCAAAGAGCACTCGTTCTGACACCAAGTGCACCAGAATCATCATGACGACCACACCAAGCCTAAGGATATCTTTTCTGTCACGGTTGGCGTGTCCTTTGCAAACCGGCGCCGGCCATCATACTCCATCGTATGGGGTACAGCAAATTCGAGGGCCATTACTGCGATCGTCGGACGCAACATGGTCTACCAAGCCGCTGATACAACTGATGCGCCAGGTGCAGTGCCGGGTAGACAACATTTTCGGCCACCTGTGTTAGGCGTATTGAAACTTTATGAGACGCATGGTCAGCCATAACGCCCTCATTCTTACCCGGACCAGTGCCATTCCCGACTCCCCTCGGCTTAGATCAATTTGCAAGGTGCCAATTCTAATGTCATACCTGTGCAGGCGTTTGTACATAGTATCAGTGCGTCAAGTTTACTTCCGGGTGTCGAACGAGAGGTCCGCTTGATCACGGGGCCAGGTATAAAACTTCGAACTATAACTGTGCGTTCTCTCTCCACTTCACCTTCGACTATTGTCGGACGCTCCAGCTCCACGCTGTAGCTCCACTTTACATCTTCTTTCTACTAATTTTTCTTCTTTCATTATGAAGTTCCTTTATCTTCTTTCCGCCGTCACATCGCTCACGACCCTCGCGTTCGCCATCCCCAATCCTCTGCCCGGCAGTAGTACGCACCTCTCTCCAACCGGACCCCACTCCATCCGCACCTTACTGACATCCGCCCGCCCGGACCCGCGCAGGCGACATCCAAGTGCGCGACCCCGCGATCGCCTACAACCCGTCGAGCAAGAAGTACTTCGTCTTCTCCACGGGCTCGGGCATCCCGACGTTCACGTCCACGTCCCTCCGCGGGCCCTGGAAGGCCGTCGGCGCCGTGCTCCCGAACTGCACCATCATCAAGGACATCCCGATCAGCGACTGCAGCCTCTGGGCGCCCGACGTGAAACGCATCAACGGGCAGTACACGCTCTACTACTCCGTCTCGCAGCTCAGCACGCAGAACTCCGCGATCGGCGTCGCGACGAGCCCGACGATGGAGCCCGGCTCGTGGACGGACCACGGTGCGGTCGTCCGCTCGAGGAAGGGCGACTCGTTCAATGCCAGTACGTCTTGCCCTCTGTTCCATGGCTCTCCCGCCCCCGCTCTCCTTTCATCGCTCTGTGATATTTAAGCTCCGTGTCTGACGCACTGTACGCACAGTCGACGGGAACATCGTGCTGGACAACGGGCAGCTCAAACTCGGCTTCGGCTCGTGGTGGGGCGGCATCTTCCAGGTCAACCTGAAGAACATCAGCGAGACATCGCAGAACCCCCCTGGCACGCACCTCGCCGGTGGGGACGGCCGTCCGGCGGAGGGCGGCTTCACCTATAAGCCCCAAAGCTCGCCCTACTGGTTCGAGTTCTTCTCCGACGGCCACACTCCCCTCACTGGCGTACGTCACGTCTCCCCAGGCTCTTCCTCTCCCCTGTGCATGTCTCTATTTACAAGTGTAGTACTAACACGACATGTGCCGCATACAGGAGAAGACGCGCCCGCCGGCGGGGGAGGAGTACAAGGTGCGCGTCGGGCGCGCGCAGAGCTCGTCGGGCCCCTTCCTGGACGGCTCCGGGCACGCGATCACGGCGGGCACGACGTCGGGCTGGAAGATCCTCACCTCGCACGACAACGTGTACGCGCCGGGCGGACAGAGCCTCTTCTTCGACCCCGTGAGCAGGCGCGACGTGATCGTGTACCACTACGTGCGCACGAACGAGGTCGGGGGGCCGTCGTACCTCGGCATCAACTTCGTCGACTTCTCGAGCGGGGAGCCCGTGCTCGTGGACTAGGGCTAGGGATTGGGAGGAGGATCGGTTGTTGTTAATGCGATGACGACTTTTTGACTTTTATTGGCTCGGTTTTAATGTTTTAAGTTATCTCATGCATGGACTTTCTTCAGTAATATTGATACCATGACTACGGTCAACAAACACTGTTCGTCCTCTTGCGTGCATCATCGCTGGGACAGCAAACTACAAGTTGTAGGTAGTGGACACTAGTACCCTTGGACCAATACCTGCAAAGCGATGGAAGATGAGATGCCCTCCTGCCGCGGGTACAGAGTTATCCCGTTTCTCCATATGCATTCTCGAGGATCGCCAACTTGAAGCGCTTCGACTGCTTCTGCCGAAGGGGTTTTCTTGGAATTGTGCGCTCCGAGGTTCATTACGTCTTCGACAATCGTGAGGGTCACTTCGGATTATTTCTAACGTTAACTCACTTGCAAAGGTTTAGACGCAGCGGTGGGAACTAGGATGATCGGTATCTCCCGCCGATGGCGGCTCCGATGTTCTGCACCGCCTTCACACCTGCTGTACTCGGATTCCTACCAGAGGGCACTCAAGCACGTACCCTCATCTTCTCCAACCCCTTCGAACACCACATCGTTCTCCGATGACCAGCAGGCTCCCGAAGCTCATTGTGTTTGACCTAGAGTGAGTCATGCGCCACTGCAGACGAAGAGTCGAACTTCAGCAGTAAACCGTATCCAAGCAGCTGATTGGGTTGGACTTATGTGCTCCTGGGCCCTGCAGCTACACTCTCTGGGACCTTTGGATCGATACCCATTGTGATCGTGAGTCATAGTCCATCTGGGCCCCATGCCCTTGACTGAGGTGGCACTTCTCCGCAGCTCCAATTCGACGTCCCGATGGCGCGGTAAACGAGCTCCGAGACAGGCACGATTATTATTCCTTTTCCTCCTTCCTTCTGCGTGCGATTCCTGATGCATGCACTGCAGGTATAACCACAGGATATCCTTCTATCGCGACGTTGCCGAGATCTTGCATCGGCTGCGCGAAGGCGGCGTAACAATTGCCGTCGCCTCGCGGACACACGCTCCAGACCTGTGAGCCCCCAAAGCACCTCGATATACGGATATCCGTATTTCTAACGAGACCGTGCACAGCGCGAGGCAGGCATTGGGCTTATTGTTGGTACCGCCACCTCCAGGGCACAAGGGCGAGGCGCCCACTCCCGCCGTGCAGTTCTTCGATCATCTGGAAATATACCCCGGTACAGTCTCCGGATGCTATCTGCGGCCCATCGCGAACCGTCCTCATCTCATGAACCTTCTCGCACAGGTTCGAAGATCAAACACTTCAGGGAGCTGCACAAGAAGACCGGTCTTCCGTATTCCGAAATGGCTAGTCTTCTCTCCACCGCGCCCATACCTTCTTCATTCTTTCCCAGGCCGTCATGGCGCTGACCCCTGCCGCTCAAACAGCTGTTCTTTGATGACGAGCATAGGAACAAGGAAGTGGAGTCTCTGGGTGAGCGCGCCGCCCATCCGCACGATATCTTCTAGCTGATATATGGCGCGGACGTTTGTGCGGCTTCGAACGTAGGAGTCAGCTTCTGCTTCGTCCCGAGTGGCGTGAACGATCGCACGTTCGAGCAGGGCTTAGCCGAATGGCGGCGGCGGCATCCCGTCGAGGTCGCAGACGGTGCAGCTGGCGGCAGCGCCGAATCGGAGTGAATAACTTCCTCCCCGTCGAAGCCGCAGACTGCAGTTCGCTGCAGTACGTTCGGGAGGTCTCGAGCCTTCTGTAGACTGTGAGTCAGTTGTGTAGTTCTCGCCACTGCAGTGCGGCAGACAGTTCCTTGACAAGTGAGACGGCGTTTCGGCGGACGGATGGCTGAATATCTACTTCCAGGCTCCCGAGATCACCACTCGCATCCGGGTCAGTCGACGGCACGCACGAAACTAAGTTTGACATGATCCTTTTCCGAACCGTCTTTCCAAGCCCAGGTTGTCGAGGCTGTGGTTTACGTTGGAGGCGTACCCTGCGGTGTCGCCTGGGTTCGACCACTGGCAGTTCAAACCAATCATGACCACACGAAGCCTCGTAGGTGTGAAGAAGACCGGGGCCCCGCAGTAAGCGCTATCTGCTTACTGACCAATTCTCCCGTCAAATGGCCTTCATCATCAGTTGAAGGAACGCAAGATGCGGGGCAGTTACGACGAGGTTCTATCCAAGCTCGATTGAGTTCGAAGACGCAGCGCGTCCGCGAGCTTCCTGATAGTATGCCCGTTCGGATCTTATGCTTTAGGGTTTCGGAGATGAAGCGTCCTCCTTGATCCGTTACCTCGTGTTACGAGTCATTCTTTCAACGCTTTCCCGTATTCAGCGCCGCACGCCGCATCTGAGTTCCATTCACCTGGGGCAGTTGCTCGGGTAAAGTGACTGCCACAGCACGGTGTCATCTTAGTTCTCCTAGCGGCGAGCCTCGAGGCACGCCCAATGAGCTTCTGTATCTCCATTCTCCGCCGCTTCTAAGAAACCTTGAAGACATGTATGGGCACCCACGCCACTGTAGCGGCTTGAAAGCTGTCATGCATATCCTGGGACGAGTATAGTGCGGCACGTTTTATTGTCGTGGTCGCCGCGTACGCCACCCCACGTAAATAGAAGCTTGAAAGGCCTGCGGCTGCTAGAGTTCATGAGAAACGGCCATGGGACTGCGGTGGTGGCCCTGATGAACGTGGGAGCGTGGCACGTTGGGATATCTGAATAGGACGACGGGGAGACGGAGGTTGGCTTTTTGTCGGATATTGCATCTCCGAGAAGGAGACGGGTGTTCTGTCGAGACAAGTTGTGCGGGATGGAGGAGATGAGGAAGCTCCGCGATACCCGTCTCAGGTGGAAGAATGGGGAAGGAGGGAGCTGCAGCGGCGGATACTTTGTGACGTCGGGCTATGCCGTGCCTGGTGTTTTGTCGCGGAATCAAAAGTGACACTGCCGCCGAAATGATCTGGGAGACCGCATACGGTTATTGATACCCTTTACCTCCGGCGCTAGCAACCGACTCAAAAGCGAGCCGGAAAACTTCTCTTCCTCCTTCCTTCACCTTTACCACAGGCTTCAAGCCGTCTATACCCCCTTTAATGTTCCACACTTTCGTACCTTCTCCTTTTGCTGCTCTTCGATTTCCAGCATGTCGTCCTCCTCACGTAGATCCACGCCCTCGCCTTTGCCGGAGCATAACGACGTCTTGCTCACGCCGGAGGTCCTCATAGGTGCCTTGCACGACCTTTCGGTTCGCCTCCAAGCCTACTTCCCGTCTACAGTGCGCCTGGTCGTTCACGGCGGTGCCATAATGGTCCTCCATCCCATGCTCGCCTGTCGCTCCGGAACTCGCGACGTCGACTTCCTCAAGCGCTCATTCGAGACTGAGTGGATTGCGCGTGGTGTCACTGACGCTGGTGCCCGTCTGGCCACCTGCATCAAGGCCACCGCGCGCAAGTTCAAGCTCGGTGCGGACTGGATGAACTCTGCCGCCGACGTTGCGCTCCCTATGGCTAAAGAGTGAGTCCTCGCCTTTTGTCAAAAATTTCTTTGAGCCGCAGCTTGCCGTAACGTAATGGAAGCGCATTTCTGACTCATGTTTTTCTGTTTTCTTTTCTCATTGCGCGCAGCTCATACGGGAAGACGTTTGACCCCATCTACTCCGACGCCGTCTCTCCCGCGAACGCGAGCATCAACACGCTTTTCACGTCCCCTGGCCTCGTCGTCATCGGCGTCAGCTGGGCGTGGAGCATCGCGCTCAAGCTTGTTCGTTACGAAAAGCACGACCCGCACGATATCGCGAGCATCCTCCGCCTCGGCCACCGCCAGCGGAACGTCAAGTGGACCCGCTCGCTCCTCGAGAGCTGGCTCGTGCAGATGTGCGGTCCCATGGGGTATACCGCCTATGCGCCGTGGCAAATGGATGCCACCCGCCAAAAGATGCGTCACGCCATCGCCCTCGCATATGCGCAGGATCCCAAGCCTCAACCTCAGCTACGTCCTGTGAACGTATTCTGAGCTGGGGCTGCGGATCGCTGTGGTATGCTTGTTTTCGATCGTACTCACGTTCCCATTTGGTGCCCTGTGGTTCTCTCTGCTTTTTGTATCGTTATCATTTTTTGCTGTTTGTCGCTCTGCTACTGGTCCCTTAGACGTCTCCCCTGCCCCTACACTCTACCTTCGCGCTATCCCCTTGGTCCTCATCCTCTACCGATTCCCCCTCTACCCTAGTATTACTGATTATGACTCTGCCGCGGACTTTATACCCTAATGCTAGCATACGGTAGTCACGACTGGTACGATACTACCACGACGCCTGTTCATACGATTCTTGATCACGAATTCACGACCTTGTTATCACCGTACGTGACGTGCGTGAACGCCAACGCTGCCTGGCACCTTCTATCGTCCCAACCCCGCACGCTGGTGCTGTGAATGCTACATGGTGATATATTACGACAGTGACATAACGGAGCACAACAGGCGGTACCCAACAATGCTAAGTTAAGTTAACTCCTTGTGTCCCGTCTACTAAGTGTATATAGATGTATACATACGACACAACCCAATCATCCATGCCCGAGATCAACGCAAGGAGGCCGGTCCGATGTACAGTAAGACTACACCCATCCGCCCGCGCTCCTCTTGAACCGGCAGGGCGAGATAAATTACCTCGGACACATCGTACTACCTCAACTTCCCGTCTGAACGGGTCCGGCCCCGCTCGTCCAGTGTTTCGCCGGCGAAGCACTCGACGGAAACTGTCACACGGACCGAGTCGCAGACGCCTCACGCGCGCCCCGACGCCGGTGTCGAGCGGGGTTCGTGTGCGGCGCAGACGTTGTCCCGGGCGCGGACGGCGGCGCCCATGGGCCATGGTGCGTCTGACATCATCACGACAGCTCGACTTGACGCCACAAGTTCAGGCAGGAGTACGGGTTGTAATCTGTCGGAGCGGCGACCGAGTCTCAGTCAGCGCACAGCTCTCGAGTTATCGGGATTCGGCCCCACACCGTCGCTCCGAATGCCCGTACGCCCGCGGGCGATGAGCCTAGGGGAGTCCGGCCGACTCGGAGATGTGGAGCGAGCCTGAGAGTGGGGGGACTCACCGAAGTTGCCAATATTCGTGCACGAGCAGTTCTTCGCCTTCCGCACGGAGGGGAGACGTGGGCAGTGCATGAAGGGCGGGTGCTGGTAGCCGATGTCATCGAAGAAGTGGATCTGCTCTTTGCGCGCGAAGAGCGCTGCGCCTATGCTATGGACGGGTGCGTCGCCCCAGCGCTGTTAGGTGTTGAAGAGGTTTCCAACGCGTACGACGGAGAGCGAGGCGACAAGACGAGAACAATGAGCAAGGGTAGATGACGCGAGGGGTAAGGTCAACGAACCTCGTAGTAGAATCCGCCTTTGGACTCGAGGTGGTCGAAGAACTTGCTATACGCCTCGCCGCGCCAGAAGTCCATACTTGCGATTTCGAAATTGCTCCAGACTATGGAACGCCAGTTATGAGTTAAGACAGAGACGGATGCACGGCACGACACGCACAATGGCACATGTTGTAAGTGTTGCCTCCATCGTCAGATAGGAAGGCTAAGGCGTTGTCGGTGGCGAGGTATTGCGGGTTCTCATTGGCGAACTCTGTCCCGCGTTTGACTATTAAGCGGCGTCCATTGTCAAGAGGATGGTTGAATGTTTACCTTTCACGGCATCCCACAAAGTCGGAATTGTCTGCGGCCACTCGTACAACGAGATGGTGAACCCTTACAGCGCCAAGTGTTAAGACAGACTCGCACTCAGATGAGAATGAATACTCACCGTATGTCTTGTCGTTCTCTTCCATAAAAAGGAAGGGATCGTAATCGGTATCGCAGAAGAAACTAACGCCTGGCCTGCCTTGATATTAGATGATGGCACAAATGGAAGGAGTTGAAGGAGCGCATACTCTACTCGCCAATACCACTTGTAGCTCTGCACGAGTGGATGTCTGTAGAAGAACTGGTGCGTGTGAGCCGGATCAAAGAAGTCCAGATCAACACAAGACTTACGCCAGAATTGAAGCGGCACATGTTACGATAACTATTGGAAGCGTCAGTCGAAAGTGGGAAAAACCGAGTAGAGAGGGACTGACGAAAGGCTTCCTGGAATGGGACAGCGAATGAGTTGGAGACCAGAAGAGACCGACGGTGAGGATCTCACCCCCATATACGACGTTGTCCGCCTCCATCTGAGCTCTTCCTGCAGCAGCCTTCTCCTCGTCTATCCAGTCCGGCTGGTACCAGTGGTCCTTCGGGATAAGGCCGAAGGAAATTGGGCCTGAGATAGCACTGCTCATCTTCCTGTCATGATGGTCAAGACATTGTCGACAATGCAAGAACGGTAACGACGTACTCCTTAAACTCGTCGGAGAAAGCGACCTCGTTAAGGAAGACCCAGGGGTACCCGAACCGCTTGTTGAAGCGTTCTTCGAGTTGCCTGACACTGGACAAGGCGCTGTCCAGCTCGGAATTGCGTACGAGCATGAGGAGGACAGCGTTCGCCCGCCGTGTGACATTTGTGCCCTGATCGTACTCAGAGACAACGGCGGTAGGGGTTGGTGAAGAGGATGAGGATGAAAGAGTTGTGGTGGAAGTAGTGATGGATGCGGTGGCGTTCAAGCCGGTGAATTCAACAAAGGACTCGTTGCCTGTTGGCCATCGGAATACACGGATTGTAATGTTGTATTCTGGCCGTAGGTGTCGGAGGAGAGAATGTAGAGAAAACTACGTTGTAAAGGAGTAAAGTGAGCAAGCACTGATTTTTTTTTCCAAGAGGACGCTACTCACAAGGAATGTAACGGCCAGCCCCAGCCACAATACCGTCCGGTTGATCCTAGGCACTCGGTGTCGTACCGACCGCGTGTAGAATTCTTTGTGGTGGAGGGGAAGCCAGGAAGATGAAGACATGGTGATGGTGTCTCGCCAACGGCGAGCGGGAGATAATAGGGCTCCAGCACCTGCCATCGCCACACGGTTTTTGAAGCCGCAGTGCTTCGCGCAGTGCGAGTGCTAACAATGCGCAGCCGGGCGGTTTACACGATGCTCGGAGGCGAAGTGCACCCTGCAGATTACGGGTAGACCATATCTTTCCAGAACACGACTCCACAGCGCGCCATTGGAAGGGAGCAATCATGGAGGAATCTGAAACCCAACGAGTCAGCGGTCCCGAGGTTCCTACTTGGAGGGGGAAGCGACCACCTTATCAAATGGCGAAGTTGCACGATAGGGGATATTGCGTTATCTGTTTATGTTACATCGGTTTTGTGGAGCCCTCCAACTGCCACGCAGCAGACAGTACCTGTGGGCTGCAGGGTAATCATGCGACTGCTGTCAGTTGTTCGGGGGTAAGATCGAATGGGCCGACATTCGGAGACAGTGCGAACTTACTTAGTGAGAGCTATTCATTATGCATAGGCTGGAACCTGTCCAACGCCAACGGTTGGTGGAGGAGGACACGCGTCACCGCAGCAGAACTTACCCAGGCTTTCAAAGTGGTCCGCAGCCTGATTCGGGTTATTTATGGATGAACGACCTTGTGGCGTAAGTCCGTAGCAAGGCACGAGAGAGCTTCTGACGAGAGATAGCCGTCTGGATTTCCCGTTAGACAAGAATTTGCTGCTAAGAAAGGAGACGTTCGTTGGTGATCATGAGGCCTAGGTGGAGCGCCGAGCGTCGGGGATGGCGGGGTTAGCGCCTCTTCGTCGGAGTGGCGGGATGGCGGTGCGTAGGCCCTTGTCATTCGACTCATGATTGGATCACTGGGGTTATCATTGGTTGATCGCCTTGAAACCATCTTGAACCGCCTTGACCTTGCCAATCGCCACCGTAGCAGCTCGTAGCAAACTCTCGAATCGCCACTTCAAGGTAGGCGTCCCGTTTGCGTCGCTAATCTATTAACCGCTGACCCGTGTTTTATGCTGAAAGAAAGGGCGATGATGGACCATGCCATCGACCGTCTCCCGAACGAAATCTTGGTCGAAATATTCCTCGACATTCAGGCCGAATCGTCATTAAACCAGCCCTGGTATAAGCTCTTGCGAGTATGCAGACGGTGGTTCGCCGTCGCTCGTGTTTCCCCAGTCCTCTGGCGCGTCATACGTTTCAGAGACGACATCAACGTGCTCCGATACAGCTTGACCTATTCGGGGGATATGTTCTTGGACCTTCGCTGCAGCAACGTCGAGGATTTCGGGCCTGTCACTTCACTCGTTTCACGGCACGTTCATAGGATCCGCAAGCTCGATCTCGCCCTGCTCTTCCATATATCAGATTACGCTCTGGCCTCCCTCCTATATCACCCCATGGCCGCTCTTGAGCGACTCAATATAGACTTTGATTTCGGGGTACACGACGGAGATGAGGAACTAGATGCGCTGGATCCTGACGCACAAGAGGACGAGGAGGGCAATTCGATTCGATACCCCTTCTTCTGGTTTCCCAACCCCGCACAGTTCCCGCGACTCACTCATCTTTCTTTGGGGGCATGCGTCGGTTTTTCCCTTCGTTTCCCCTTGATTACCACTTTAACGTCACTGGAGTTGGACTGCTGCGTCCTACCCGGAACGATCCCGCTCGGCCATTTCATGGAAAGGTTTCTGGCAAGGCTCCCGGCGCTGGGAGAGCTCCGTCTCTGCCGTATGGACTTTTCGCCATCTCCAGGTGCCGCTCTCAGGTTCCTCCCCTCCCTCCGCACTCTCAAGTTTGAGCATTTCCCTCTCTCCGTCGCCGCCTTCCTCTCCAGCCTTGCACCGCTGCCCTGCGATATGAATGTCCACCTTAACCGACGACTCCGCTACTTCGGCCCAGACATGGATCCGGAATCCCCCGTAACCGCCCTCTACTCCCTTCCCCCCGACAGGAGGGTCCTTCCCATACTCGACCTCGTGGAGAGCGTGACCATACACCAGGACTGGTTCCAGAACTACAGCCTGTTCGGCACTACGCCCACCGGAACCACCGTCGAAATCGCTGCCTGGGTCGCAGAAAACTGTCCCGAGCCCCTAGATTACTTGGCGGACGTCGCCGACGCGTTCAAGAATGCGCCGGTCACCGAGCTTCGGATCGAAGGCAACGACGAGCACAAGATGGACGAGGAGCAATGGGCGCGTACCCTCTCCGTTTTCCTGCGTTTACGGCGTATAGCCATTGTGGACACGAAGGATGAGGAGTACGACGCACGGGCGGGCTTGTTGAAGGCTCTCCGTACCGTACCGTCCGATTCTTCTGAGGTTCTGTGCCCCAAACTGCAGTCCCTCACTCTCGTGGCCCGGGAGCCTCGCTGCGATGCCCAGTTTGCTGCCGATATTGCGGAGTGCTTGGCCGAGAGGTCTTCCCGTGGCAGTCGTCTCCAGGACCTCTGTATCATCATCGCGCATCCAGAGAAGGCCGGAAAGGCTTCGACGTTCCAAGAGCGAAAGAAGATGTATACCGATACGCTCAAGCCGCTAGTGGGGACGCTTCGCTTCGAGGAGCGAGGGCCCCGTAGTTGGAAGGTTATTGTAAGTAGCACGCCGATGGCCAATGATATCGACTCTTGATTGATGCTGACCACTACATGTAGGAATATTGACCAAAAAACCCGATACACGTTAAGGCGGGCATAGGCATGCTAGTCATTCGTCGTACAGTTATCAGTAATATGATTCTTCACATTCTTCAAGTAGGATCAAGAAGGCTACTGGAGGCGTAACTTCAGGCAGACAACATCCTATTCCGGCGCCATTCACCAACTTTTTGTTCTCTCTTGCTCGTTCGATTCCGTGCGCCATACGATCTATGGCAACACATGACCTCATTCTAAACGTGGACCTGGAGCGTTGTGTCTCTGTAGCGCCCGGACGGATGTAACCCATTTGGTGGGCTTGTCGAAATGTTCAAATCATAGTTCAAGAGGCGCATCAGGCACTCTCTAGCACCTCGATAAATGATCGCCCTCTACCCGCAACCACCGTCTTGAGTGTCGACTCATCAAGCCTACTTAGCCTGCTTACACTGAGTACGTCAGCTTTCTTGCCACTGACCAATTTTCCGACCTCATACGCGCTTCACATTAGGATCGTCCATGACGAGACGGAAGTTATCAGCAGCCTCAGCTGCTCAAGGTGCCGTCGAGGCCGCGACCCCCAACCCGGTCAAGCGACGGATACTCTGTTTCGTCGATGAGCTCCCGGACGACGTTTTGATTGATATCTTCGCCTATGTGAGATTCGATTCCTGGAACGACTGCTGGTACCGAGTCCTCCTCCACATATGCCAACGATGGACTGCCGTCGCTCGTGCGTCTCCGGTCCTGTGGAGCACGGTGGAGGTTCGAAAGGAACCAAAACTCGAGCTGATAAGCTTGAGTCTGCAACTGTCGGGCACCTTGCCGCTTTATGTCTCCTTCATTCAAACCGAGGCCCTTCCCGCCGTTGTTTCCCTCATCTCCCCGCATGTTTCCCGCCTTCACCATCTACTCGTCGTGGGGATTCGCGCCACCAGGGATGCGTCGCTAGCGGCTTTCTTGCGCCAGCCTATTCCAAATCTGAAGGAGCTGGAGCTCCGTTTCGACCCTAAAACGGAGCGACTACCCTACCTCGAAATGGAGGATATGCGACCCCCAGAAGATCTAGACCCCTTCCTCTGGAACCCCCAGATCAACCAGTGTCCGGATATGTGTCGTCTGTCCTTGGGTCGTGGGGTCGAAATCGTGGGGCAGCTTCCCGTCTACCACTCGTTGCGGAAGCTCGAACTGCACGACCGCCGATCGCACACGCCGTTCACCATCGTGACGTTTGTCCAATTCTTGTCTCAACATCCGCACCTCGAGGAGCTCTCTCTCCGCCAGTATCGTCCTGCGATCATTTCCGTGGATGCCCCGCTGTCCCTCCCCCAAACCATCCGAAAGTTCTCGCTCGAGGACAACGCGCACTATGTCAAACCGTTCCTCTCGGCATTCTACATCGCCCCCACGGTCGACCTCTACCTCACCCGCGCGCTGGACTATTTGGACCATGGCGACATCGACATGGACGATTATGACTCCGAGGTCGCGCACACGGTGACG
This sequence comes from Ganoderma multipileum BCRC 37180, assembly GCA_000338015.2. Taxonomy (NCBI): domain Eukaryota; kingdom Fungi; phylum Basidiomycota; class Agaricomycetes; order Polyporales; family Polyporaceae; genus Ganoderma; species Ganoderma multipileum. The sequence goes on from BACB01001500.1 coordinate 46,502, forward strand.
CAACTGCTCCCGGACAACCGCAGCCTACTCCCGATCCTCGGCTTCGTCCACAAGGTCGAGCTCGACCGCGAGTTCGAGTCGAAGTACACACTCACAGGGCGTACCCCAGAGGGGAACGTCGTCGAGCTCGCAGGAAAGGTCCACGACGACGCCGAGAGAGAGCTCCGCGAGGGGCTCCACCTCCTCGAAGAGATCACGAACGCCTTCCCATCCGCGCCGCTCGTCGAGATCCACGTCGAGGCGCACGGCTCGTCCGTACTCGAGAAGCGCCACTGGGTGCGCGCGCTGCGGACGTTCACGCGCCTGGAGAGTATCTCCATCGTCGACACCGCCGCTGAGACGCGGTGGGACGCGCGCGCTACGCTGCTCGAGGCCCTGCGGATGAGCGAGCAGCCGAAGAAGGACAAGAGCAAGGGGAAGCCAGCTCCGATCCCGGCTGGGGAAGACCAGCCGCCGCCTCTTGCGCTCGCGCCCCAGCTCAGGTCGCTCAGCTTTGTGTCGAACGCCTGGGACAAGGAGGACGACGCTTTCTCGAAGCTGCTCGAGCGCTGTCTTCAGGCCAGGAAGTCGCGGGGCTGCCAGCTGAAGGAGCTGCACTTGGTCTTGAAGTACGCTTGGCCCTTGTGGAAGCATGGAAACAACGAAGGAGAAAATCGACGGCGCATGGAGGTGTACGTCCCGAGGCTGCAGCACCTCGTCGACAACCTGCATATCGATTTTGATAACTACGCGGCTTGAGTGAGCTTTCCTTGCCTCCATGACAATGCTGAAACTCTTACTTACAATGGAGGCCGTGAAAAGCGGACACCTTCAAATTCCGGCCGGGCGGACTGCCGTTGACAGCGGGTTGTGATAAACAGCATCTCCTGGTAAATATCATATCTTGCGAATGTCTTAATGTATCGTATAAGAACTATGTTAACGTTAGATGCAGTTGGGAGGAGGGAGGAAGAAGGATTTGAAGCCTCTTACCAAAGAGATACTACACGTATCCCGGAATAACGATCCGACTATACCTGCCTGTGGTTGTGCAGTTCATTCGAAACAATTTCAGTAGTTGACACTAGCCTGAGGCCTTGACGTTGGAAGGCTAGTGTACGAGAAGAGTACTTGTCGTGCTGGGCGAGTTGCGGGAACCTGTTGGCTGCGAGCAGCGCCTGTGTTAGAATCCGAAGCGCCGACGCCCAACCCTTGACTCTTTGTTGCCTACCACCATACCGTTGGGTCGCTATTCTCCTCCAACTCCTGCTTCAAGCCCTCGTATTCGTCTTAAGCACCTACTTGTTTCTTCACCCGCCTCTTGATATCGAAATGTCGACCGAAGAAGATGTCAACCCCTACGAGCTCCTCGGGTTGTCGATCGAGGCCACGGAGCAGGAGATCAAGACTGCATACCGACAGAGGTCCTTGAAAGTCCATCCGGATCGCGTGAGTTTTCCTTCTCTGAGACTTTCCATCGCGCAAGGATTGAACGCCGTGTCTAACCAAGTTCATGGTGAAAGAATCGTGGTAATCCAGATGCAGGTGCGTTCGTGTGCTTCATCCACCTTCTTGTCATCCAGTCACTGACGAACGTACGGCAGCTCGCAAGTTCCATGAACTACATCAAGCACAAGAGCTCTTGCTGGACCCGCTCCGGCGCATGGCGTTGAATGCGAAGCTCCGCATCAAGGAGGCCCGCAAAGCCAGATACGCCACCTACGACGCAAAACGCAAAGGGCTGGTGGAGGAGCTAGAGGAACGCGAGCGTGCATTGAAGAAGGCGCGGTTGGATACTGAGGTAGAGAAGAAGCAACGGCTACGCGAGAACGAGCGTATCATGGAGGAGGGGCGTCAGCTGCGGGAACAACGCGAGCGTGAGTTGCAGAGGAAGGAGCAGGAGCGGGAGACGTTGCAGCAGAAGGTGCAACAAGAAGCGAACGCGGGCCTAGAACCCCCACCTTCCGGTTCGTCCCCACTCCTCTTACCCGACCAAGAACGTCCTTCTGTTAACGTGCATGGTTCTGCAGGTCCCCTAGATACGACTGTTCGCGTCAAGTACGCTCTATCGTCCCGACCAACCCTCGTCGATGCCACTTCAGTAGGCGCGGTTCTTTCACCATTCGGTGCAATCGACGAATCGTCCATCGTCCTTTCTCTGAAGCCTGCACCCCCCAAGAAGCCCAAACGCGGGACCGCGCTCGTGCCGTTCACGCAAATCGGAGGTGCCTTCGCCGCTGTTTGTGCTAGCGAACGTCCGGAACACGGTCTTCAGGACATTGAGGTTACCTGGGCGGGTGGCGCGGAACCAGAGCTTATCGGGTGGTTGAAGAAGATGGGCCAGCTGGGCGGAACCACAAACGGCAAACCACCGCCGCCACTAGACCACAAGTCCCAGGCTCCAACATCTGGATTAGCCACACCGGCGTCGGATGACGCATTCTCTTCATTCCCATCGAGCTTCGTACGTCGCCTGTGTTTCGAAAGTGAAGTTGCAGCTCGATACTCACAGAACATTACTAGCCGGACCTCAATGCGGCTCCTCAACGGCCAAGTGCACCTACTGCGGTTCCTGGGTTGGATTATGAGTCGCTCACGCTGATGCGGATGCGCCAGGCGGAGCGGGAATGCCTCGAACGCGAAATCCGAGAACAAGAAGCAGCAGAGGGGAACTAACGGCGTCGGTCTTACCGTTGTATGTGTACATCTTCCGTATGGGATTGAACGACATTGTATGTTATCATATTGCTCTGTTGTCCTTGCCGCGTAGGATGGTGAACGAACTTCCGAGCGGTAGACTCGTGCAGCACCAGTCCTAGGCTGGTGAGTTCACAAAACCGACGTTCCTGGACACTTTGTGATGCCATTCCCTTGTTAAGCAGATATCTAGTGTGTATGACCGTCGTGAGGTTTACCCCTCAAGACGTTAATATAGGAGACGATCGGGAAGGACGGCATTAGCCGCCGCTGACTCTAGCCTCAACCAGACCGTCGCTGGCGCACCTCTAACGCCAACCACCATCACCGTCCCACCCCCCTCGGGCCCCCTGACAGATCTTCACTCGTGTTAAATCCTCTCACTGGTTCGCTTCCCCAGTCCCGAAATGTCTTCGGAAGATGTCAACCTTTACGAACTCCTCGGACTCTCCATTGAGGCGACAGAACAGGAGATCAAGACCGCATATCGACAGATATCCTTGAAGGTCCATCCGGATCGCGTGAGTTCTCCTTCCTTGGTCCGTTTCGTCGTGCCAAGAATTGAACCTTTACCGTGTCTAACCAAGTTCGCGGTGAAAGAACCGCGGTAATCCAGATGCAGGTGTGTTTGCCTTTCCTCGAGCTCATTCACTTTGCCGTCAGCCACTGACCCACGCGCGGCAGTTCGCAAGTTCCATGAGTTGCAACGCGCGCAAGAGCGTTTGCTCGACCCGCTCGAACGCGAGAAGTTGGATAAGGAGCTCCGGAGCAGGGAGGCAAGCAAAGCCAGGTACGCCAAGTATGACACGAAGCGCAAGGAGCTAGTAGAGGAGCTAGAGGGGCGCGAGCGGAAACTGAAGAAGATGCGGCTAGATCATGAGGCTAAGAAGGAGAGGCTGCGCGAGAACGAGCGCATCATGGAGGAGGGACGGCAGTTGCGCGAGCAGTACGAACGGAGGGAGACATTGCAGCAGAAGGTACAAGGAGCAAACGCCGGTGTCGAACCCCCACCTTCCGGTTCGTTCATACCTTTTCAAGAATGTGCTCCCGCTGACACGACCTGTCGTCTCAGGCCCCTTGGACACAACCGTCCGCGTCAAATATACTCTATCGTCGCACCCGACGCTCGTCGACGCTACTTCAATAGCCGCAGTCCTTACCCCGTTTGGTGCAATCGACGAATCGTTCATCGTTCTCTCCGTGCAACCTGCAACCTTCAAGAAGCCGAAACGCGTGATCGCGCTCGTGCCGTTCAACCGGATTGAAAGTGCTTTTGCCGCCGTCTGTGCCAGTGGGCGCGCCGAACATGACCTCCAAGACATCGAAGTTACCTGGGCGAGTGGAACGGAGCCAGAAGCTATCGGCTGGTTGAAGAAGACGGGTCAGCTTGGGGGGACCGCCTATGGCGAGTTGCTGCTGCCAACGGGTGACGACCAATATTCAATCCCGGTACCGGGGTTAGGGATATCAGCGTCGGATGACGCGTTTTCGTCGTTCTCACCAACCTTCGTACGTCGTCTCTATTGCGAAGTTTACGTCTCGAAACTCACTGGACCGTATGTAGCCTGACCTCGACGCTGCGCCTCAGCGGTCGAACGCACCCACTGTGGTCCCCGGGTTAGACTACGAATCGCTCACGTTGACGCGTATGCGCGAGGCGGAACGCGAACGCCTCGAACGTGAGATTCGAGAGCAGGAGGCGGCAGAAAGCGACTAGCGATGCGTATTCCAGTGTCACGACGTTGTATGTCTAGACGTTGAGGATAGGTTTAAAAGACATTCTTACATACTTTCTCGCTCAATGCAGCCGCAGCTGACAAACGTGCGACAGTCCATAGGGTGTTCAAAGCAGAGGACAAGGCTACGGTAAGTCATGACCGAATAGACTTGACTCTATCAACTCCCAGTTCGAGTGAGAACGACTTTGTTCTTCGGGTTCGGTAAACTTAGAATCCTGACGACGTCTATTTGAGGACGTCGGGGGTGAGCTCTGGCTCTAAGCTCAGTTGGGTGTCAAAGTGAGCTAAGTACGTGGAACATGCGATGGGGGGGATAGCTTTTCTTTACGTTTTATTCGAAGTACACAGGATAGAAATACGTTACTGCGTAATTTATGGCAGGGATTGTCTGCAGCCTACAGACTGTTCATGAAGGCACTCGCGAAATATCCATGACCACGCCTAGGTTCTTGAGCTTGAATCGTGGCTTGGACTCGATCCACAGGGCTAAGACTTGCAGTTACGCGGGCACGAATGTGCTTCTCCTTCTAGGCACGGCTACTCGAGCCGTTACAGCTTACTTTAGACCGCTCGAAATCCAGTTTGACCTGTAGCAGATGCATTCGATCGTCTCTATGCCCCACCCAGAATGTACAGAAAGCTTACCTGGTTCGCGAAGTCCGCGTCGGAAAGAACCCTCAATCCGGTGCATGCGAGACCGAGAGCGACCTTCAGGGTCGCCTCGTGGGCTTCGGGGGTTAAAGCGGATTTTGCAAATTGAGGTGTGTGGTTCGACCCATTTGGCTCTGTCGGAATAGAGTACGCGGGGTGTATAGCGGGGAGAGCTGTTGCAGTATGAGGATCAGCCCGAGAGGAAACAGAGTTGGTATCGGATTACCAAAAGTGATGTTCCCCTGGGATCAGTGTCAGCTTCTGAAGATGATAACGGAAGGTCGTGGTTACGCACGAAATCAGTGGAGTAGGAGCTCCCCTCGCCAGTATCCGTCCGCATGGCGTACCGATCTCCGACTATTCTGGCATATTCCTGGCCTAATGGAGTGTACCTGATTAGGATACCGCGGGGGGTCACGGGAGCAACGGAGGTGACATACCTAAGACATCGTTGTTGCGCACCTCAGAGTATCCAGGACCTAGCTGGACCTCGACTTTACATCCTGTAGCCAGGGCTGCGGCCCTAGAGGGTCTGTAAATTTCGGGACTTTCTGGCACGCGAATATTCCACATACTGGAAACATGCGACCACGCGTCCGCGCAGCGACTCTAGCTCCGTCCATGTTGGTGCCCGGACGTAGTACCTCAACTTTGCGTAATCGGGTATAACTGCACCACGCTGATAAGCTTCTAACCACCTGTGTGTTGATACCCGCATACCGTTAGCCGTCCAGTCACGTCCAAGGATTATACCGTGTACACGATGGTCGGGCTTCATTTGCTGACGCAGGACGGAGATGCTTGCGTAGGCGACGAACGCCGCGTCAAGCGCGTTCTGGGCCTCCCACGGCGCTACCGAAGCGTGCGCTCTGCAATGAAAACAGTTATAGATTGGTAACGAGATTGAATGGGGTGGGCGATATACCCATGTCCAAAGAACTCAACGTCGACCGCCTGGCGAGCTACACCGGGCCATAGCGCCGAAAAATTGTCAGGTCCGGACGTTGGGTGGCTCCTACAGGATTAGACCGGTAAGAAGGTTCGCACAAGGAGGGAGGGAAGCAGGTTGAAACACTTGCATTATACACGCGTCCATTCCCTTGTAAGCGCCACGATCGAGCAGGATGATCTTCCCGCCTCGGGTCTCTTCGGCGGGTGTCCCGAGCAGGACGACCGTCCCCGGAATGTCGTGCTTCTGGAGGGCTGCCTTGATCGCTATGGCCACAGCTGCCCCAGACATCGCGATGAGGTTGTGCCCACATGCATGTCCAACCTTCGGCAGAGCGTCCATCTCGGAGTTGACGCCGATGACGCGGGCAGGCCCTTGTACCTCCTTCCCGTGCTTCCCCGAGACGCGATGTGTGAACTCGGCACGCCATGCTGTCGTAAGGCCGAGATAATGCGGGGTCACAGCGAACCCGTGGGACGCCATGAACGCTGTGAGTCTGTCATGTGCATACCTAGGAGACGAGTCAGTGGACTGGGTGAGGCGAGCAAGTAATAACATACTTCTCTTTGAAGCCAATCTCTGGGTGCTCTGCACAAGACGTGGATGAAGCTATCCACCCGACAACTTGAACGTAAGAATACGCACCCCAAATATCAACGCTGAGCTGACGTAGTTCCGGAGAAAGTCCCTGCAAGATGTCGTTTATGGTCTGGATAGCCTCGGACGGTGACAACCCTCCGTCTGACGTGTACGACGGCGGTTTCTCCGACGAGTCGTAGGCGGGACCGCCAGCGATGACCTTCTCCCATTCGTTCCACCCGTACCAATGACTATAAGGAGGCTATGCAAATGAACATCGGGTGAACGGTGCGCAAATATTGGGGACAGCCTGGACATACTAATACCGGGGGCTCCTGGTCGCTGCTCGCTTCCTCAGGTAGCTCCAACGTCTGGGCTGCGATCCGCTTTTTGTCTCGCCTCCAAAATGGGAGGATACGGGGCCAGCAACCGGCCTGGACCTCCCAGTCATCGGGCTTTTCGACAGATGGAGGTGCCTGGTATGACATGAGCGGACAGAGGTCTCAGGTAAAAGCGCAGAAGTTGAACCTTGAGCGTTCCTGTCTCTGGGCACTCGCTCGCTTTTACCTTTCTCTACGTACGGGCGCTGGAGAGTCCGGGCATTAGATTTGATGGTTCCACTGGAACTCAATGACCAATAGTCCGTGCTCACCGCAGGAACAAGCACCTGCCTTCTTCTGCATACTGCGAAGGTCCTCGAGCGGAGCTTTAGCCTGAACTTGCGGTGCGCAGATGCTGGTTTCGGGCACACAGATTCCCTGACCGTGAACGATCGTCGTCCTTGCAGAATGTGCATGATGGATTGGTAGGTCTACTGCCAGAAATTGCCAGATTGCCATTGCCGCGGGCGGTGTTATCGGGCGGGGACGGGTGAGATGTCACTTCCATGTTTAAGCGCCTCCTCGGAGTCGGACGCTGATTTTCTGAGAAATCGGACCATCTGGATACGACGAATCTCATGAATATTGAGACGATGGACTGCTTCAACGAACATACCGAAACTGCAGCAACTCCTGGCGAGATATTTTGTGTCGTTGGTGTACACATGACTCCACAAAGAGGTCGGAGGCAGGATTTGAAAAATGTATTTCGGAGGAAGGCCGAGGTAGCCGCCAAGTTAAGTTTAACCGCGTTAGGGCTCCGAGCCTGATAATCTGAGATCTAAGCGATCCGTTGTCTTAGACAAACCGCTCCCCGAACTCGTTCCGAGTCCGTGACTCTGGTGAGATCTGTTCTGACCATGGCTGCGAGCTCGAAGAAAGTGCTGATGCTACATGGGTAGGTCGTCTTGTTCTTAACATAGCAATGGCCTTCGCGAACCCGATTTCACCCTGTCCAGGTATGCGCAGAATGCCGCGATCTTCAGCAAGAGGGTACTATACCTATCCTCACGATGGACTGTGTCAATGCACTGACTACGCATTTGAAGCTAGGAGCTCTTCGCAAGACCTGCGGAAAAGACATCGAATTTGGTACGATCTCTGATGTTGTTTCAACTCCAAGACGCGCTCAGCTGACGAGCGTATAGTCTTCATAGACGCACCGCACGTTCTCTCGCCCGTAGATCTTGCGGAAGCTTTCAGATCTTCGTCGGAGACCTCAACCTTGGACGATTTTGGAGCGCAAGAAGCGACGACAGACTCTGATCCTGCCTTACTGCCTCGAGGCTGGTGGAACGTCGATGGTGCCAGAACGAAAACCACCGGCTTGGAGGATTCGATACTGCAACTTCGTGACATCCTCCAGAAAGATCGCTATGACGGAATATTCGGTTTCAGGCATGTCCCGACATTCTCTCAATATCGTTGTACGAAACTTGACCCGTTTACTTGTGACGATAGCCAGGGTGCGGCGATGGCTGCCCTCATGAGCGCATTAGTAAGCTGTTTTGAATTCAACCTGGATAATCGCTTGGTTTATCTTTTGCATAGCTCGAGAAACCCGAGGTTTTCCCACCGTTCCTGGTCGACGGGAAACCGCCCCATCCTCCTTTGTAAGGAATGTCCGATCGTAAACTTGCGTGCGCTGACGGGGGCAACCCTTCAGTACCTTCTGCGTTGCGGCTGCTGGCTTCAGGCCGAAGAGCCCACTATGCGATTCTATCTTCCTGCCATCGTACTCGACGCCGACTCTCCACATCCTCGGCCGCACGGATGTGCTTGTTGTAGAGGAACGTTCCAAAACGTTGTCCGACATTTCGGCGAACAAGCGAATTGAATGGCATGACGGCGGTACGTCCTTCACTTCGCGGCACGCTGCTCGTCTTTTGAGATGCGATTTGTTCTTGCAGGCCATTTCGTGCCATCCAAGGCAAATTGGCGGAACTTCTTGAAAGCATACCTGAAAGATCCGCTGGGAGACGTGCCATCTCCCGGCCCTTCTCCGGCGTCGCAACCAGCCTCGGGCGCTGCGACCCCAGTAACCGCTGCGCCATGAAGCTGCTGTAACTAGTAGGTGAGCTTCTCTGCCTAATCTCAGCCATGCGTAGTCGACTGACGTCTTGGTGCAGATAGAGATGACAATAGACGTGGCTGAGTCTTGGACGCCACACTAAGACACACGCATTCTATCCTTGGGTGGTTTAGGACGTATCATCAGAAATTAGACATCGCTGCTTTCCAGTCAGGCGACGATCTGCACTCCGCCTTTCCCCTGAAGTAGGTGCGGATCGGAACGGGACCGGAGCGCTACCAGTCACTACATCTCTCACAGGACCTTCGTCCGGACCTTGTACGGTCTTCGAGATGCTGTACCAGGCGGGGCCTATATACGGTTCCAGCCAAAGAGTAACAGCGGTCCTTCTTGCAGTGCTAGCGACCAGTCCGGTGACTGATGGCGATCATGTGCGGCGCTTTGCAGTTGAATCTGGACACCTGGTCGAATGAACACATAGCTGCGGGGGCCTCGATATAGCTATACGTAAGAGATACTGGGCTCACCGCAGGAACCCGTACGATCCCTGTGCCGACTGGGTTTATAGGTAACCAGAGGCGGGCATCCTGCAGGGTTCGAGATTACTCAGAGGTGTACTGCAGTATGCAACGCATTAGACTGTGTCGCCACTGCGTCCAAGAAGTCGGTGCTGCGATGCCCGTGTGTTTCGCGCGCCTTCTATGAGTCTATGACAAAGCTCGTAGGCAGACATCGATTGTACGTTAAGGTTTTTAGACTGCCGGTGCACCGCAGCCTTGAGAGTTTATAAGCAACTATCTGAACAGCGATTGGTGAGTGTACGTGAACTATTCATTCATTGCGCACTCTACATGACGTATTGGGTAACAGAATAGATAACGAACGCATACGTGCACGATGGAGAAGAGGTCGAAGGGCTTCCAACTCTCAAAGTAACGTTGCGGACCGCCAGTCAACGGAGGACCAGAACGGAACAAGATGTATACGGACCAAGTACAAGCAAAAATGGATGGGGATAGGTCGGCAAAAGGACAGACAAACGACATGGGTAAGTAGTCCGTGAAGGTATCATCTGAACACGGTCTAGGATAATGGAACGCACACATAGAGTCGGAAGAGACTTGTCGGCACTCCGTGGGCAGTGTGGAGCCTGCGAGCTGGTATACATCATGACGGGGATCGTTTATGGCCCAATGGAAGGGTCGCCTCAATCGTTGAAGGTAATATTACATTTGCTCGATCCCTTCAGCGCACAAGCCGCAGCCGATGCATTCCAAGCAAGCTGTACAAACTACGTCAGCATCATGGAGCGAGGATGTCACTGACGATGGCAGGGACGCACCAAGCCCGCCACAACAAGCACAAACATAACAAGGACAACACAACGGATTCTCGAAAACACCTAGTGCCACGGAGGAACTGGTCAGTCAAGGTCACGCCTCCAAAAAATTACACAACACCCACCTTTGCAGCACCAAGCACTGAGACAAATTCCGGCGAGCACCACGAGGAACAGTCCGACGAAGACTATGATTAAGTAGTCTGTACGGGAAACACATGTCAGCGGAGATGAGCTTATAGAATGGTTATTTGGCAACACGGACATTTGTGATTCACGAAAGTGCTGTCCCCGTTGGTGCCGTCTGACGCCCTCTTCATCAAACCGCTGAAGGCCGTCCACGAGCTGTCGCTGCCGTCCGCAGTACTTATGCCGAGTGCCCCCTTCAGCCATGACGAGCCGTTGCACGTAGCATCGTATAGGCCGAAGGCCCCAACCAAGAACACCGTGACACAGAAGGCGAGAGCGACGGAAAGCAGGATCTGGCGTCTCCGCTTACGGTTGCAGCGGCAGCGGTGTGATTCGGTGTCGTGGATCTGTGCGTACTGGTGACCGAAGTGACCGGGTGGGAAGCTCTTCTCGTCGTTATGGTCGTAGAGAGCTGCGACGGGGGCATTGATTGCGAATGGTTGAGACGTAACAGTAGGCATTACGGTCAAGAGGATCTACAGCAGCGCGTCAGTTGAACCGTGAGTGGGGTGAAGCGGTGCGCAGTTCTAGTGGCACAGACGCATACAGATTACTCACTCGCGTTGAACAATGAGTCGAAGGTACTTCGGGAGACAGTGCTCAGCCGGGTCGGAGGGGAAAGACGAGCAGGTAGACGACTTGGCCCAGGACAAGGGTGTGGGGGATTACTTCACAAAGGACTGACCGCAGCGCCATGCTTTTATGCGGTGACTTTGGAAGTCTGCCTGTGTTTATGGGGATTGCCAAGGCTTCTCGTGCGGCGAGGAAGGTTGGAACCCAATACAAGGCAATACGCGGCGGTGCTGAGTGGAGTTATCCAGCCCGGCACCCGGCGCAGCAACCGGCGCCGCAGTGGGCGGTCTCGGCAAGGCCGACCGTCGCAGGAAGGTCCGGCCGGACAGCGGAGCCGTTGTGGGGCATGTACGGCCGGGTAGCGACCGCTGCGCCGAACCGCAACCTGACCACGGAGTGCACGAGTCGAGAAATGAGCTCGACCTCCTTCGCTGCCCACCACGACCACCCAGAGAGCTCACAAAATGCATCCAGGCCCTCGACTGGCCTTACTTTCGTCCTCCCACCTCTCAGTGCTCTCAAGGCACAGAAGAACAAGAAGAAGGTCAAGCTCACCTACGAGGAACCTGCGAAGAAACAGCCCCGACCGATCAAGCTCAAACCGTTGAAGGAGGTCTTGTCGAAGCTCATCGTTCAGATCAAGAAGTGAGTTATTTCATTGTGCACTCCGAACTGCTCCTTTGCGGCGGTATCGTTTGCTGATCCAGGGGTCGCGTAGGAAGGATGACTACGCCTTCTTCTTGCAGCCGGTGGACCCTGCGCAAGTCCCCGGTTACAGCGATGTTATTGTAAAGCCAATGGACCTTGGAACGATGGCCATAAAGGTTGAGAAGGGCAAATATAGGTCGCTTGAGGAGTTCGCGGTGAGTTTCGTTTAACCATCTTGCATTTTGCGTCCATCTCTTGGTGCAATTTCCTATGTTCCCTTCCCCGTTCGCTGCCAAGAAATGCAAACAGTCCATCTTTGTGAATCACTCGCGTGGTTTCGGATCGCACCCTTTCGTGCAGTATTCGGTGGAGACGTGTTGGGAAGGGACGTTTTCTGCCTCCTTCAGAAACTTTTCGCTGCAGGTCTCTAGACCAGTTCGCATCATTTCTAAACCCTCGAAGAGCGTTATTAATCTTGCCACAACGCAATCGCTCGTCCGCTTGCTGTGGCTAAGCAGGCCATCTTGCGTTCCCCTTTTTCGTGTCTTCATCTGGGATCAAATCTCCCTGTTCTTCTATTGGCGTGCATTTCACTTCTCTGTCTTCTTTTATCTGCTTCCTGTGCGACGATCCTTGAGGAGAACTTCGTAGTTTCCTCGAGGTTGTATGAAGCCAGTGAACAGACCTTGACCAGGGTTACATCAGGGGTGCGGGACTCTTGCCTCGCTGCAGTCGTGACTTGGTCGCCCTCCCAATAGTCCAGCTTAGTTTGTTGGTCTTGCGATTATACGCCTTTATCAGCGTGGTTACTGGCGTGCACTTTCTCGACGTCGTCATCGCTATTTCCGATTGCATCCGTGGCTTACTTGCTATTCCAGTCCGATATCAAGCTCATAACCGCCAACGCCAAAACGTTCAACCCAGCCGGTTCAATCTACCATACCGAAGCCGACCGAATAGAGAGCTACGCCCTAGACCAGATCACGAAGGCGGCCGCCACCGTCATAGAGTACGAGACCGACTGGAACATAGACGTCGAGAAGGACGATGAGCTCGTCGCGGTCGACGACGAAGACGCTGCTGCAGGGACTCCGGCAGATAGGGTGGCAGGGACCCCGATAGACGTTGACGAGAGTCGGGCGGGCTCTCCGTCTGCGCAAGCGGGGGGAGGGAGGAGGACGAAGGGGAAGAAGCCTCCGGGGGCGTTGTCGGAGAGCCTAGAGGCGGATGGGGGTTTGCCTGGTGCAAAGGACGGGCTTGGTGCGTTCCCGCCGGGTTCGGATTGGGCGGAGTTGATGCTCGCGCTGAAGCTGAAGGGTACGCGTGCTTGCGCATTCCTACCTTCGCTGTCCCGACTCATAATGTGCTTGCAGGCAAGCGCTATCGAACCAAGAAGGAGCGGATGCGGATGGAGAGAGGTGGACCTCCGGTTGCTGCAGATGGAAGTCTCGACTACCCTGAGAGTGAGTTACACTTCGATGGCGATTTTGCAGACATTCTAACCATGAACATTAGTGGAGGACCCCTTTTCCGTCCTCTCGGCCATGGTTCCCGACCCTCCCTCCCGTCCCCTTCTTATCCCCTTGTATCCACCCGCAGAATCCGCAGACCCGTCCTTCCCAGCACCGATCAGCATTATTGCAGCCCACGATACATCCGAGCCCTCCACCTCTGCTGCGACTACCTCTAACCTCCGGCCAATCAAGAGCGCGAAGCCAGTAAAGCGACGACACTGGATCATCAACCGGAACGGTCCAACGAGGAGCCGGATCAAGGACGTTGGGGACGAGGACGCCGTGCCAGCTTGGAAGATCCCACGAGAACCCGTCGCGACAGATTTCGGGTCCTACACGACCCTCCCGAGCGTCCTTGCGAACGAGAACAAGCTCCAAAATGTCGCTGAAGACCTCGGTTCGGAGACTAGGTTGCTGGACGTCCTGCGGCGAAACCTGTATGATGCACCGTCCGTCCTAGCACCCGCAACTTCGCCACCTGATCAGAAGGCCCTCGCAGAAGAAGGCAGCTACTGGAGAGGGAGGGCCACCGAGGCAGAGGCGTACATCAGGGACGTCGTCTACGGAGGCGTGGACGGGCTTGCGTACGCGAGGAGTCTCGCCGAGTTCCTTACCCCTTCGGAGCCTGTGGTGAGTCGACCTTCTCATCGCGCTCGTGTAGTAGGATTCTGACGCTGCTCTCAGCAGCGCAATGGGGAGCCGCCCACATATGGCGAGCTTGGCATGCCTGTCGCGCGGTGGGTCGAGGAGAACGTGCTCGACCCTCTGACCGACGGACGCCACCGCATTCTGCGCGACGCAGCGCGTCTCCTCAACAGCCTGCCCCTCATCCCGCCCCAGACGCCTCCTCCCACCTCCTTTGCGCTCCCCGACCCTAGCTCAGTATCGCCAACCCCCGACACAATTGACATCCGCCGCCAGATCGACCTGTCCTTACACGTCTACCCTGCAGCGTCACGGGCCCTCGAGACCTTGCGCGCCATCCACGCAGACAAGATCGACCTGCCCGCACTCATCAACGCCCCAAACGAGCTCTTCCACGCCGAGGACGTGTGGGCCGGACGGGAGTACCGCGAAAAGCGGAAGCGGGAGATGGACGAGGCCCTCGCGCGCGATCCCGAGAAGAACGCGGCCGCATACCTGCAGTGGGCGATCGCCGAGCACCGCCAGGCGGAGGCGAGTGCGAGTGCGAGTGGAGGCTCCGGTGCGGGTGCGGGTGCGGCGGACTCGGCGGGCGTGGTGGAGGACGCGGCGATGCTGGCGTACGCGCTCGAGGTGGCGGCGGACGAGATCGCGAAGTTCGCGAGCGGCCTTGGTGCGACCACCGCGGGAAGCGAACTAGGAGAAAGGAAGGGAAGTGGGGAAGTCGGGGCGCAGCAGGGCGGCCATGCAAGCGGCGCAAACGCAGACGCTGACGCGGATGGCGATGTGGTCATGAAGACCGAAGACGAGGACCGAGACGGTGGCACAGCGCCCCCTGCTGTCAACGGTGCACCGTCCGAGCTGAAGCCTCAGGTGGAAGCCGAGGATCCGATCCTGAAGAAGCTCCGGCTGAACCTCCTCGCGCTCGCCAAGAGGGCGCCGCTGGACCAGATCATGAAGCTCCCTCCCGAGCTTGTTCCGGCGCACCTGCGGCATATCGTACCCACGGCGGATGCTTGACCATGATGTCAATGGACTTGGAATGGAGGCATGGCCGCGATGAGCGAGTTTACGGCACTAGTTGTGAGACTGAGGTATAATCAATGGATTCTTGCTGCAGTCTTCCCTGGGTCGGAGTGGTGGGACTCGCAGAGCCGCAGGGTTCCGGTGTCATACCGGTTCCTCCGTCATCGTTATAGGTGTCAGGGCAAGATGTGTTATTATTTTCGCGAAGCAAGCTTCGCGATTCAGTGGAGCACGGGTACTCCGGACATGGTATATCTCCGAATCCGATGAGTTCGATTGCAATGGGATCGCACAATACAGAACATGATTAGACGATCACATGGTAGTCTAGCTACTGTCCTAGAAAGTCCTCCACAAGAACGTCCGTCAAATACAATAACAAAAAAGTACAACAGACAGACATCGAAGGGTTCAGTGCACCCTCATAACGGGGAGGCTCGGAAGGTGGCGCGTCGATTCCTGGGAATATGCAAGGGCAATAGCATGGCGCATCTTCTGGCGGGTGGCCTCCATCTGCCACGGTGGATATGCGGCGTAGCCCATCGCACCGCAGATGGACAATAACCATGCCTCGAGCAGAGTCCGCGTCCACTTCACGTTCCGCTGCCGCTGGCCGAGACGAAGGATGCTCGCGATGTCGTGTGGATCGTACTTGTCGTACCGCACGAGCTTCAGCGCCACCGCCCACGCCCAGCCGACGCCGACGAGGACCAGCCCGGGAGACGTGAAGATGGTGTTGAGCGTGACGTTGTTCGCGGATAGCGCGTCGTTGCATATGGGGTCGTGCGGTCGCCCATAGACACTGTGGCAACGTCGCAAAGATAGAGATATATGAAGCCCGGACCAAACGAACCTGGGACTCGGAGGACTCACTCTTGGGAGACGGGAAGCGCTCTATCCGCACACGCGTTCATCCAGTCCGCGCCCAGCTTGAACTTGCGCGCGGTCGCCTTGATACATGTGAGGAGCCGTGCGCTTGCGTCCGTGACGCCACGGGCGATCCATTCCGCCTCGAAGGAGCGATGGATGTAGTCCACGTCGCGGGTCGAGTGGCGGCAGGCAAGCAGGGGGTGGAGGACCATGACCGCCCCTCCGTGCACTACCAGGTGCACGGTGGACGGAAAATAAGTAGAGAGACGGAGGGACAGGTCATATAGGACAGCAGAAAGCAGTTCCCGAGTCAGCAGGACATTGTTATGCTCGGGAAGGGAGGTAGTCAGCGAAGAGTAGGGTGGCATGCGGCCGTTGGAAGTCGATGGAGAGACAGTAGGTTGCGATGGGCGTCCTTATAATGTATGTACTGGTGCCACAGACGTGAAGGTGATTTCCGGCGCCTGTTCCTGTGCGGAGCCCGGGTATGGCGATCGCAGTACTTACGGGCTGGGCAAGCGTGTCTGTAAACGGCGGCTGGCGATACCAGCGATGGGTTAGCCTGCGTCAGCCGCTCACAGAAGGACAGAACACGTGGGTACCGTGCGTATTCGTGACAATTAATACTGTGCTGCTGCGCCTCGAGGCAGTCCGACAAACGAAGTCCTTGCCGCCAGCGAAGCGAAGCTGCATGTCGTTGAATTGAGGGTCGGAGTATGGGGACTGCGACTCGTCGTGATGTCCCAGACCCATAAGTGCAACAACCAGACGCATCGCCATCAGAGTCGCGGCGAGACTGGCCAAACCCGTCCTGGTGGCTTTCTTGAAATTCAAAACCGAAATCAACGATTCTCTGAACTATTGGTGAGTGTCAGTAGCCTTCATGTTATGACTCCATGACAGACGGAGGGCGTACTTGCCTCAAACGTGACCTGGTGTTGCACTAGAGTGTACATGGGCGTCACTTCATCTTAGTCGAGGGCATAGAACCCTACTAGCTTCCCATCCACAGCCTGTGCACAAACATATGAGTCGAGGAGTAGTGCGCTGAGAAGCGTACCTAGGAAACGGCGACGAGGTGAGATAACAAGCATAGGAAGACCAGCCGTCCCTCCATTCCGTATAGCTCGGCGCTAGACTGGGAGAACTTCAGAAATCGCTCCCACGAAGTATTTGGGTAGCCTACCTTCGCCCACACATCAGCCTCGGAGCCGCGTCATCGCAATACCCTGTCCTTGAGGCGCATGAGAGCATGAGAGTCATATTATGGGATTATGGGATGTGTTGACTCGACTGACATGCGCTAGGGGAAAGTGTGCCTCCCTCGCCTGGGTGGCCGCGCCTGTGAGAACTTGAGTCACAAAGACCCAGGACCTTAGTCTGATTTAAACCTGTCGCGATCTGCATGAGCACAAAGAGCCTCGAAAGGAAGTAGGGACATATCGGCGTAAGGAATCGTACCTACTTCGTCTTTTCGGTCATGCATATGGTGGTTGGAGTCAAGCCGCCCAAGCGCCCATGGTCAGACAAATGGGGTTCCGCTATATAGGATCACCCCGCCATTCCGTCACGACTTATGGGAGACTCCTTTTGCACCCTGGTGGCTTGAGTGAGACGAATACGCAAGCGTGTGCAAAACCCAGGACTAGAATTTTCTCCAGCTCCAATATGTACAAATCTATCGAGCCCTTTCCTTCTTCCAGCCCCACAGCCACCTTAGCTCCAAACCCCAGATCCTACCCACCACCACAAAGCTATGCAGCGCTGACGGGAGATGGCGGCGCCTCAGGCCTCAGGGTCCGTCTCGAGGTCCTCGCGCGAGTACTGGTACCCATAATACCGCCAGATGAGGTGCGCGTCGAGGTCCAAGGACTCCAGATCCTTCGTGCCGATGACGCCCTGGAACTGGTACACGCTCTTCGTCTATCATATATCGCGGTGAAAAGCGAAGCGAAAGCCAAATCAATCACAACCCACACCCCGCTCAAACCAAACAGAAGCGCGCACTCACCAGACCGAGCGACACCTTGATCGCAGGAGGCCCAGGGGAGTACCTCTCGAGCTTCCAGTCCTCCGCGCCCGCGGTGCGCTCCACGCGCCGCACGAGCCTGACGATGTTGCGCGCGGCGACCTCCCCTTGGAAGAACGCGTTGTGGCCCGCGTTCACGGCCCCGAACGCGTCCGCCGCGTCCCCGATGGCGAAGATGTGCTCCGCAGCGACCCGCGTCGTCGGGTCTTCCTCGATCTCGATCCTGTCCTTGTCCTTGTCTTGATCTTCGGGATCCTTGGTGCACGGCGCGAGACTCGGGACGGCGCCGTCGTCCCCGCCCCCGCCGACATCGGAAAGAGGGAGCCGCCTGAGACGGTCGGAGAGGTCGTCGGCGGGCACGGGCTTTGCGAGCTGGAGGGTGCGCCGGACGCGCGCCATGCCCTTGTCGGGGCCGTCGGCGATGACGGAGTCCGCGAACGCCTCGCGGAGCAGGGCGGTGTTTGGCGTCTGCCCCGTGCACAGAAGCTGCGTTAATTTTTGAATCGCGTTTGTTAGTCCTACTATGTAAAACCAGACGGCGCATTGAGACAGCCATAAGTAGTCACGTACGACAAGTTCGGCGCGGATCTCGCGACCGCTCTGTGTGCGCACAACGCGCTCGCCGTCTCGGACCTCCTTGTTTTTGAGCGAGGACAGGTCGAGACGATCGCCAAGGATCGTGCAGATGTTGAGGGTGGACAGCGACGACAAGACTAGATCAACTCAGTCAGCGCGATCCTCCTCTACTCAAAAGCGAGAGTATAACAGAGCGGGAGCCGGAGTACGTGTACGTACTCGTGGATGTTGGTTACGTACGCCTCTGGGTATGGTGATCATGGGATGGGAGTCGTCCTCCAATGCCAACTTGCAGTCTAAACAGCACAAATCTGCTACGGACCCGCGTCCATCCCAGAGCCCGGTTCTGCCACGACATACGTAGCTCGATCGCCCTTCGCGGCATGACATCAATTGGGTGAATTTTGGGGACCATTACAGATATTCTGGGTCTGTCCGTGCGGGCTGGTGAGAATCAGCCCCCGAGCCCTTTTCCACGGAACCCGGGCGGTTGGGAGTAAGATTTGACCGCCGTAGGCCATGTTCGCGGTGTAAACTCGAGGGAAGACGATCTCGTCCAGGGAAATGACAGAAACAACACACCCACTCGATAGCCCTTATTCTCACTGACAATACCACGAGTGTATCCGCCCCGGGTACGCAGGTCAGCCTCACTTCAAACCGCAACGAGGAAGTATCTGATTCGCGTCCCTCCTCAATTGGGGCCAGGAACAGGGCGTTCACGAGAGCGGCGAGATTTAGAAGCCAGGCCCTTGGTCGTCGCAAATGCGAGTATTCGCAGGCTCCCAGCTGATGCAGCAACGCTCCGAACCTTGATAAGACAAAAGAGACTCACTCTCCGAGTGCATGCCCTCATCGAAGCGAGGTAGTAGACGGTTCCGCGAATGGAGAAGCGTGACGCTGGATGCGGGGTGGATTTCGGCGATGTCTGAGGCGAACTCTGTGACGGGCGTTGTCAGCAAACAAACCAAATGAACAGGATACCGGTTGGAATAACAAGTAAACTGTCAACAAGGATAGACGAATGTCTAGCGCTATGCATCTCCGCAACGGCGAGCGATCCGGCGGTGGACCGCCGGGCCCGTCAAAACAAAACATGATGCGCTAAGGCGTGGCGCAGAACGCAAGGGAATAGTGGGCAGGAACATTGGGAGGACCAAAGGGGGATCGAAGGAAGGAACTCACGGATACCGAGGGCACCCCCACCGACGACAAGAACACTCGAGGCCCGCGCGATCCGCTTCTGGAACCTCTTCAACCAGGCGATACCGCCTTCCTTCGTGCCGCGGGAAACGTCGAGCACGTCCGCCTTCTCGAGATCCTCGTCCGCGACCGGGCCCCAGAGATTGATCGGGGCAGGAAGATGGCTGCCGAGGGCGTAGACGAGGAAGTCGAAGTGGAGGGTGCGGTCCGCTTCCGAGACTCCGTGCTCAGGGTACGCCTTGTCGAGGACAAGCGAGTGATGAGATATCGATGTTACGGCAGCGTGAAGGAAGACATGGGGAGAAGTGGAGGGCGGGGAGGGAGCCGGGGATGTGGAAGGGGCGTCCGGAGGGGGGAGGGGGTGGAAGATGTTCTTGTACGGGATGAAAGCCTTGTGTTCGTGGCCGGGGAGGACGGCGTACCGGGGCAGGACGTAGAGGTGGTTCATGTGGCTGTTCCTGTCGATAACGACGACCCGCCATCCTTCTGGGAGATCTTGGGCGAGGAGGTGGGCAACGCGGGTGCCGCCATAGCTGGCTCCGATGACTGCGACCGTCCTGGAGGGGACCAGAGGCATTGTACGTATTAGGGCGGTAAGGGTAGAGTAAGGAGAGGCGGGCCAGACGCAGTCTATCCGAGAGAGGGAAAGAGGGGAGCGTTATAAGGAGCCCTAGGGAGCGGGCCTCATCCTACCAGACCAAGGGAACGTCGGACGGTGCAAGGTTGGGGAGACCGGTCTGGGTGATCTCCTCCCGAGAGATCAGCTTGCCCCCAAAATCTTATCAGATAGTCTGTGGAACATCTTTCCATCATATCAGATAATTTCGCTCCCGATTGGCTCACGATTTCCTCGAACGACATGCGGCGTTTATCTCGTGCTCCTCCGTCTCCCCACCGCGACTTCGTCCGACCACTCCGACGCTCTCCAATATATCCCAGTCCCGCCAGCAGTCCGCCGCAGGTCCACCCCAACCACTTCTGTCTCAGGGTCGTGCGCCTCGACGCACCGTCTCACAGTGCGGACGACCCAGAGTGGTCGCCGCGCCAAGCCGTGCGACGTGTCCATTCTCATCGCCTTGCGGCGTTACCGTCGTGTGCGGATACCCGCGCGGGCAGTGGGAACGTCCCGACATCGGAACCTTTGTCACCAGTCGTGGCCGCAACCTCGTCCAATGCATTTGGCGGGAGCAGCCTGTGCGCGCAAATGGCAATCCAAAGGTTACGGGCATTGTGCGAATGCGATCTTTACGTCTCGCTATGGACGGTGATACGCAGAGACTCGGGCATGAGAATGCCCCATGGTCAACTCGTGATTGCGCTTCGGCGTAGCGCGGTCGACTTCGGTGGCGTGCGGCGGCCAGAGCTGGAGACAGGTACGTTCGCGACGTCTGCTTCTCTCCAGCTGACGGCGCTGATAGCTCACATGGACGCGATCTAGCACGCTCGGAATGCGCGACGAGTGCTTCGGGCACGTCATGGGCCGCGCGGGTCTATGCTGAAACGTTCGACGAGTCTGACGCCAGGCTCGCTATCGAGCGCACGCGATTACGCCGGATCCTCAGTTGAATACGCTATGACTATGCAGACCCGACGATCCACAGACTCCCGACGTGCCTTTCGCAATTGAACCTTAAGAACAGTGCAGCGGTCCTCAAGGTGGGTGTGGTCTTCGAGCCAACAGATTTGACATGTCGACGATGTTCCTGTCTCTGCTTCTCGCTGAAGCTCACCCTTCCTAATCGCCAAAGCTCGTCCGTTTGAATCAGCTGAGTTCCACCATTCAATTCTCGGTCGGATGACTGGTATCTCGTCAAGGCACCAGGATGACTAACCCTCGCCATGGTATATCCCGTACACCGGGCATCGCTATCCTTGCGTTATCGGAGTTGCTGCTCAAGTGCATACGATCGCTGACGTCCCTTCCATACACGTAACAGAGCTTACTGGCCGCATTCAGCATCTTAGCACCTTCTGAGCACGGTCTGGTACCGCTAGTAAGTACTCTGCCTATTGACTTATTCATGATTTCATCAGGAAGAAGACTTGCAACTTCCAGGCTTGACTTCGTGCCAGGCCGACGGCGCGGACACGGCGAAGGGAATGTTCAATGGATCATAAGGTGCGTGCTCCAAATTTATCAGGCTCCGCCTTGACCCTAGCCTCGCTATATATGTCCGACAGCCCTTTCGTAGGCCTCAACCTGGCAATATGAAGGGACCGCCGCTGCGCATGCGGGCGACAATCCTCCATGCACGGCTGCACACTAAAGTAAAGCTTAACGGAAGATCTCTTCTGCGTTGTTATCATGAAGACAGGATGGACACGGTGCCCTATCATGCCTGGACTACATATGTATATTGAAAAGCGGACGACCATCACTATCATTATTCGAGTGCAGGAACGTGTAACGTATAATGTAGCTCTGGAATTATCCTCGAAGGTCTCGAGCCGCATGGGCTACGGTGTATATATTGACTATGACGTAGGACGGCGTCTGCGTGACGCCTGGAGCAGCCTGTTACGAGAGACCTAGAGGCACAGCGCAGACGGTGGAATAAAGATATAACCTAGGCCTGAAACAGAGACGATGATACAGATGGAAGGAAGGAAATGCCAAGGGAACCGAAACGGAACTAGGGTCTAATCTATAGGAAGGGACGTCGACGATCTATGTAAGCTATGCGCCGCAGAAGCCAGCGCGAGCTTTTGTGAGCGAGTAACTGTACAGGAGGCGAGTTGTCTAAGAATGAGATGGCATGAGCAACGAGCAATGAACATGTGAATGAATGAACCCGGGGAACTTCTAAGATCTATAGGGATAGGAAATGCGATGGAATGGGAAGTTCGTAAGGGCTTCGTGAGGATCGTGGAGACAAAGGAATGGGACCGCGAGGGTGAGGACGAGTAACTGTAGCATGTAACGTAACTAGGAAGAGGTGCGGCATGAGTGTATGTCCATAGTAAGCACTGCGGAGGGAATGGAGCCAGGGGGGTATAAATTGGTTGAAACGAGCGGAAGTGATGCGGTATTAAAAGCAGCGACTCAGATAGTCGCGGCCCATCCCGCCGCAACCGAAGAGCGTGCGCATGGTCAAAGCCGAAGGGTAGCGACCACCGCGAGAGGTTAGATCCGGTCACAGCGTGAACAGACCCGCCGCGCGCCGGCGAGACGGGATCGGGTGGACGAACACGAGGGAGATGCCCAGGCCGACCGTCAGGCCGATGCACACGGAGATGAGCTGGAGGGCGGTCTGGAATCCGGACAGGTACGACTCGTTCGTCGACGAGCCCGACTCCTGCTGCTGGACGAACGTGAAGAGGCCCCCGTTCGCGAGCCCCGAGGGCAGCTGGAACAGGATGCCGGTGATCTATGTACGCGAAGAAGCATATGAGCACACCCCGCCGGGGCAAGAAAATGGAAGGAAACAAAGGGAAGGAAGGGAAGGAAAGACTCACCATGACGACGAAGGCGCTGCCGTTGAAGAAGCGTCCGTAGATGTTCGCGACGAAGCCGACGGCGAGCGCGCCGGCCGCGGCGGAGATGTCGCTCTGGTTGCGGAAGCGCGTGCCGGTGAAGTGGTTCGTCACCCACCCGATGCAGGAAATGGCGATGAGGAGGTACTTCGGGGGGCCGAGTCGCGTCGGTTCTACGTCTATCGAGGACGAACGCAAGCGGGTCAACGTACCAGTTCTCGCCGGTTCCATGGGGCGTGGTTCCTCAGGCTCAGGAAGAGCGAGTACATCGGAACCGACAGGAACGCTGGGCAGACGATATGGGTCAGCGAAAGCGATGATGGACTAGGAGAATACACTTACCCCACCACAACGACGGCGTGCGTTGCCACCACGGTCCGTGGGGATCGTGGCTCAAGCCACACGTGAGGTCGTTTGAACCCGCGAGGCTGTGGTTGGTGAGTTTAGAGTAGGCCGTGGCGCCGATCGCTAGGCCGAACCCAAGGAACAACGAATAGATACAGGCAAAACAAACCCGCACGGCGCCAGAGACGATGTTGCGGGACGAGAGCTCCAGGCTTCCGCATAGGACAATGAAGCCAGGGAGGATGAGCACGACGGAAGCAGAGGCGATAGCGGAGTAGCAGAAGTATGGAGTGGAGGCGAGCGCCGCGGCGATGAAGCTGAAGATTGTGGCTACGGTGATTCTGGAAGACGTCGATCAGCTTCGGTAACGTGCTGGAGAGGGAAACGGGGCACACACTCGAAAACGTTAGAGTACAGCTCGTTACGAGCAGCGAAGAATTGGATCAGGATGAGCAGACAGCCCAGAGGGAACGAAGCCAGGCAGTCAATGAACGACCCGTTAAAGCTGACACTGCAAATGGACGAAGAGCAGGCGCCCCCGAAGAGAACGATTTGCCAGTTCTTGTAAAACTGCTTGCGGCGCATGAGGTCGTCTAGGTGGACAGACGCGTCCTTGACAGAGACATTGTCATGAATGACCTGTAACACGGGAATGAGCAAGGCTGTAACACATAGCCTAGTAATAACCCCAAACGCACCTCCCAATAAAGCTCATGCGCCTCTTGGAGCTTCCCGATGTCGAGCGCGCTTCCCTGGCGGATGAACTTGATGTTGCTGGTGCCCGTCCCGGCGTCATCGAACGAGATGAGCATGACGTCCGGGAGGTACATGCACGACAGCTCGATGTCGAGCACCTTGGCCGTCGCCTTGATCTGCGCCTGCAGCCGGTGCGTCGGGCCGCCAAACATCATCATCGCGCGTGCGAGTTTGAGGATGAACTCTTGGCGACACACGATCTCCGCGACGTGCCGTGTGATCTGCACCCGTAGAAATGAGAACTGAGAAATGCGAGGCACCGGCAGGGCCTGGCAGGGTTAAAAACTTACCCATATCTCCGCCTTTCTGCGCTTGCGCCGCTTCTCTCGCTTCTCGTCAAAGCTGCTCGCGCCGTCGTCCGCACCGAACTCCGTGGCGGGCGTGCTGGGTACAGTGCTGGGCGTGCGGCCTGTGAACTTGGGCAGGTCCTTCAGCACCCCGCTCCAGCGCTGTTTGCCGGTGAGCGGGATCGTAGGCGACTGCGAACCACCGCTGGAAGAATGGGGCGATAGCGTCTCTTCACTCGCAGGCGTTGGCGGACCGGACATGAGTGGAGAACGAAGGGACTGGGAGTCGAAGTGGATGCTTCGCGAACGGGTGAGGGGCTTGCGATCCGCAGCCGAGCCGGTCCTCGGCAGCTTGCTCTCGTCAAGGGAGTACCTGCGAAACACGAGGCGTCAAACTTAAAAAAGATAGACGAGGTGAAAAGAGCTTCTAGCTTACCTGGACAGGTGATAGCCAGGCCGCTTCAAATCAGGCGCAACCGTCGCGGACATCGGCGCGGCGACACCAGCGATGTTGCCTGTACCAGCAATGAGGGGCCCGAACACACCAGCGCCGCCTCGCGACTTAGGCGGACGACTGCTGCCCAACCCGATACGAGTCCATGGATGATTCGGCGGGCGCAACGACGACACCGAGCTGTTGGCGTTTCCTTGCGGCGGAAAGTAGTCTGCGCCTCGTAGCGACGCAGCAGGAGGAACGGCCGTCGATGGCTGCGCATTATACATGGACGCCGCCCGTGATTCGTCGAACGACACCTCGGAGCGCGCGGGGGTGGTCATCCCGGAATGGAGGACTGACGCGGGCTCGTAGAAGGACAGTAGAGCGGACAGGATGCCCTTCGGCTCTGATCCTTTCGTCTCCATACGCGTCTCTGCGCTCTTCTCGATGTCGCTCGAGGGTTCGCGACCTTTGAAGAGGCCCTGACGTGATTTCTTCCCTCTGCGTTCCGTGTCCGACAGCGCCTCTGAGTCTGATCGGCCATGCCGGTGCTTGCCTCGGAACTTGAAGAGGTTGTACTTGTGGGCGCGGATCAACTTGCGGGCTTGCGCGTGGGAGTACTCTTCGATGTCGCGTCCTGGAAGGCCGGCGGTCTCGTGCCTGTCGATGAAGACCTCACCGGGCACTTCGCGAATGGGGGTAATCTCTGTGGAGGGGGAAGAGGGAAGAGATGTACCGGGGGACATAGTGGTCAGAACCCGAGGAGCCAAAGGGTTCGTGGTCTGTTGCCCATCCGCTGATGTGGACCGATGGCGTTCGAGTGCATGTGTAAGGGTCTCGAACGCCTCCGGCTAGAAGGAAACGGACAACGCTCAGGTAACGCAGACGATGTGGGCAATGGACAATGAAGACGTACGTCCAACCCATGTTCATCCAACGCCCTCGGGGACGGCGAGGTTGGCCTCTCGTCAGACATCCACTGAACCCTCCGAGGCGTCTTATTGCCCGACCGGCGCGTGCCACCAGGCGGGCGAGTGTCGGGTTGAGCAGCCTGGTCTGGGCCAGTCACGCTTGAAGGACTGTCCATGGCTGACTCGTTCGTAGACGGTGGGGTCGTGTCCGTGGAGCAGAGGATGCTTGCTATAGAGGGAACATGGTGGGGTGGGGGCATCAGTGGCAGCCTGGGCAGCCTGGACAGGCGGGAGGGTGGACGACACTGTCGATCAAACGGCTCTGCTCACCTTGCACAAATACCACTGGCGGACTTTACGGAACAAGCGGACCTGAAACAGGTTCGAGAACCTCCGGTTCTGACAACCGATAATCGCTAGGTCGACAAAGATTTTTCAATTCGGCCGGACGCACGTAATGTGGGACTTGTTTAGGAACCGCGATTGGTATAGGCAGGGGTTTGGGTGGGAGAGAGGTGCTGCGTGGCAGAGGAAGGACGAAATATACCGTCCTCTTCCGAAGAACGCCACCAGAACCACGAGAAGCTGGACAATCGAGGGTTCGGTTGGCGGCAGATCGAGGAATTGCCGAGTGCACGGCAGCCTACCGAGTCGATGGCAATTTGGAGTGTGAAAGGCGAGACTGTGACCGAGCTTAACCATGACCCACTGACAGGACCCAACACTCGCCGCGTTCTCCGGGCCGTATGAAGTCGCTCCCCGAGGCCCTCTCCCGCTGCGTGAGTATGCCCGACGCTTCCGCCCGCGGCCGCGCGCCGTCTTGCCCAACTTGGTATGGGGCGTACCAGGCCCCACGCCGCAAATCTTTCCTCCGTAACGCGGCCGAGCACCACAATAAAAAAGTTTTTCCAGCGGACGAGTCGACCCTGTCGCACCATCGAAATAAGCATGCTTCAAGCTCCATCGCCCTGGAATCGTTACGGAACGACATGACGCACTCCCTTTCGCACGAAATTTTTGCGACGTTATAAACAGAACTCCACCGCTTCCAAGCCATCCCGCTGCACTCGCCCGCCGGGTGGTCATGATGCATGATGCATGTCCACGGTCCGTTGCTCCTGCACATTTCTCCCAGCTGATAAGCTACCTATCTTGGGCCTCGCCTCGTGCGACATCGCGTGTGCTGGAGTGGAGCTCTCGGGCGCGCGATGCGACCAAGCCGTCTCGATGCCGATGCTCGACTCCGAGTAGACGCGCATCTTGTATGAACAACCACCTGTAATGCCGCCGCAAGGTCTTGTGCGTCTTGTTCGTGCATGGTTGCTGTCTGGCTAGAAAACATAGGCGTCATCGCAATCGTACCGGTCGGTGCGAACGCAAGGTGAGCTCAGGAGAGCGAAACTCACCCTCATGTCTGCTTCTCAGTCGCTGCCATACTCATCCGCTGCTAGCTTCCGCTCCACACTCGTCAACCCCATGGATGCCGTTCGATTCTGATTGTCAAGTATCGCTGCAAGTAGAAGATGTGGGGCAGTAGAGGTTGCGAAACACTGCGGAGAGGCTTCGATTAAGGCCAAAGACATGGTGGCGTCTGGGAAGGGGCTGCATGCCGTCAGCGGGTGACAGGGTGACAATGACATCGTTGAAGATCCTCTCCCGCGCTCCATCGCTCTCCCCACGCTCGTCATCGAAGGTGATTCTCGGAGGTGGCTAGTTATGGACCGGTGCGCTTACCGTGTCCTTCGAGCTGGCAGAAGATGCCGGTCATGGCCTCCGGAGGACTGCGGCCGTTGTTCGAGGAAGGTGCGTCCGCTTGTTGAGGCGAACTGGTGACCGCAAGGTCATTTTCATTTCTTAGAGTTGTCGCCATGAAATGGCCACATTCCCTTCGTAGATCGGCGGAGTAGAGAGGTGGGGATGGTTGTGTCTGCTGGAAGAGTGGAAGTCCTACGTGTACGTATTCGTGGGGTGTTGTCGTTGTCAAGCATGGGAGAAGGTTGGTTGTTCACCATTCGACTTGTCTTTGCGCATGACACTAATGATGCCGTCCATACCGCAGAGCTGGAATGGGGTACATATCATTTATGTATAGCTCCGTCGGTACGAGCTCCAATGAATTCAGCGCGTAGTTGTCCGACTTGCTCTTCGCCGTCTTGCCCGGTTTATTTCTGGCCGTGGGGTGTTCCAGAGTGTTTCTGACCCGAAT
Source organism: Ganoderma multipileum BCRC 37180 (assembly GCA_000338015.2). NCBI lineage: Eukaryota > Fungi > Basidiomycota > Agaricomycetes > Polyporales > Polyporaceae > Ganoderma > Ganoderma multipileum. The sequence goes on from BACB01001500.1 coordinate 74,532, forward strand.
GGCCCTATCTTCGAATCATAGGTCTCTCCTCCGGGTGCAGCTTGCAGGACGCAGAGTTACCAAGCGCATCAACATCTTCAGTCATTGCACCGTACGTCAGGTTGACGGCTCCAAATTGTGACGCTGTTCTGGTGCTGACCGGGTTCGAGTTTAGGTCAGCCTTTTGGACCCTTGGAGGGACCAACTCGGCGTTCAGTCCATTCGTCGCGGCGTCATGAGGCTTCTCGTTTTCTAACTTAGTCTGTCCAGCTCACGGCAGCCATGCACGCCCGGACATTCTGTCGCGTCAACGAGGCGGCTGTACTTCCAGCGCTCAAGCCAATTGCGGGTACGAATTCATTTCGATTCAGCTACTCGTGGTGGACCAGATTTGCCGTCGGAGCTAACCAAACACGTCCACGATTTTCCAGGCCCCAGCAAGGTGGCCGTCGTGGATACGAGTCCGCACGGTGAGCCTTGCGACGCAGAATGGATTCCCCGACTGACTGACACATTAACACCCCATGATGCCTCACATGTTGACCCTTGCCCTCTGCAGACATCGCACATGTCTCAAACGCCCAAGTATGAAGATCGAAGGAATGAATTTGTAGACATTTCAGGGTCCTTCGTCGCGACTAGAAGACCATAGTCCAGCGCGTAGAAAGGGGACTTCTTTGTGCGTCTCTTCATGATTGGTGGTGAACATACTCATGGCAAACTCAGGACAGGGGCCTCGTTCCAGTCCCATACCTCGCCTGACTGCACAGAGGTCTGGTTCTTCAGCTCCTCAGGCCCTTCTTTCGACGATTCCCAAGTTCTGGTTCAATCCATTGCTCTGTCCATTCCGATCAGACTACTTAGATTTTTTTGACCTGCGAAGATTTCAAGGGTCCTCTCTAGTTCGGTTGCCGATTCCCGGTGGACGACCTGCGTACGTGTCTCTCTCATTCTGTGAAGTACTTTGCGAACTGTCCACTAAAAGGTCCTCGCAGCTTCTATAGTTGCCCGCCTACGTCACCTAGGCCCCCAAGGCCGAGCTGACTTCTAGATTTTAGCGTGCGAAGGAAGGACCAGGGCGTGCCACGGGGTACAATAATCCCTTCTCCAAAGTCAAGCACATTCGAATACTGGACCATGGTTAGGCTTCTGCCCCACACTTCGCTTTTAACTCCCGAGATCACCCGTGGCAACGCTTGCCCTCGGAACGTTATCGTTAGAACTGAGTGGCTCTGTTGGCACCTGAGGTTGTCGTTAAAGGTACGCGTGACCCACATCTACTATGAGACTACGCTCATCCCGTTCTTCCTTCCCGATATTCAGCCTACAACCCACTGCATCACCCTGGAGATCTGCCATGGCTTCGGGGGTGGACCGTCGGACCTCGTCGTTTATTTATGTCGAATCAACTTCGTTCTTCTAGGTCTGTCCCACATTTTATGTTATAATTCAAAACATGATTCTATTGGAGATACAGTGGTGGTAGCCCCGGAATTCCTGCCATCCAACCGACACAAGGTCAAGGCTTCGCCACAGCGACCCGAGTCCGTCCGAGGTTGGAGGTTGGCCTGACGTCATACCACCTGACACTTCTTTGTATGTCTCGTGACTGATTCGCGTGGGGCGCGTTTAGACGCGTCTTTCGCGTTCACGGATGTGAAGCTTAAACTCGTCCCTCTTGCCTTTCTTCCACTACCATCCCCACTTCCTCCCTCTTTCCCTCTCCCAACGAGCGTATATATGCATCCTCAGGTCCCCGAGCGCGCTCCAGCTTGAGCGAGGTGGAGGAAGATGGGACCGCCAGTGAAGGTGAGTACTTCGACTACAAGATCGTCCCTGCAGCGCTGGAGCCGTTCGAGCCAGGATCTACAGCGCCTACGTATATGTATGCATACCTTTGCGATGTAAATGGCCTTTTCATACCTCCTCCTGGTATATTGGTGAGTGTCACGCTGCATATAGTCAACCTCTTGGACTACGGGTCGATTGACGGCCTCAAGACGCGCACCGAAGACCCTTTCAGCCCATAGCGTGTCAGTGTATGCGCTATGCATGCTGTCCCAATTCTCTTCATGCCCGCTTTTAGGGCTAGGTCATAGAACATGACCCGTCATGCCCTCTCAGTAGACTGGGAGGTTCGAGCTGGGCCAGTCGGGTCTGCGCGCATACACCACCTGAAGTCTTGCCTGACAGGCGTCCTTTGGTCCACAACCGCTTATATACTGCTAAGTCTTTATTGCTTTGGGGCTCGCACCCCAACAATTCTCGACGGAAAGGCAGCGGTCCACATCTGCTGCGAGCATCACTTCCCTACTGCCCATTTTGTCTCTTCGGGCCCACCGAGGGCGGTTCCACTCAGGAGTTTGAGCAATGGTCTGTCCAAATAGCTTCTAGTCTTGATAACGCCGCATGCATATGTCACGTTATCGAACATACCCTGACCTAGAGATCCTCAGCAGACTCGATGTCCTTTGGCCCTCGGCGTTCGAGACCCCTCTGGAGGTCTCGAACGATTCCCGTAGGTGGGCAGTTCAATATCGATGATCACTGCTTCCATCCCAAAGAAGCCAGCCCTTTGGTCACTAGTCCCTCATTACGCCGTTCAGGTGAGAATGTGCTCAGATATACTGCTTAAACCTTCGCGGCCTGGACTACGGCGGCATTTTGAGAAACGCGTGGGGGAAGACGATGAGAACGTCGCGCCTCGCATGCCTCATTGAGCTTGACCTTTCGATCCTTCGAGGCTCATCCGTGGATGCGTTGAATTAACACCAGCGTTTACAGGCGACAAAGTCCTCATGTGAGGCACCACGGGATGTCGACGAACCCCCTTCTCTCCCAGCCGCGGAAAGTGCGTCATCCTCATTCGAGCATAGCTCTTCCCACCATTCCTCGCAGGCTCGGTTTTTCCCCTGATCCTTTCCCTCCGTAGGGCAGGTCACGGCCGCGTTTTCCCTCCCCCAGTAAGCCTCCACCACTCAGGTTTCCGTTCCGATAGGGCGTTCCCACCGAGCCTGGTGTCTTGGATCGTGGCAAGGCTTCTGACAAACACGTTCTGCGAATAATTTACCATTCTAATTGGGCTTCGCCGAATGAGAGGTTCGCTGTCGCTCGCTTTGGACAGATGAGAGGCGCGTTTGTGGGGGTTTGAAATGCTCGATGGCGGAACTTCCGCCGGTGTACCGAACATCGGACCCCGGACAGGGGTACCTCCAGTCCATGCAGGAACTAACTTATGTCGTGGACGGTGGGAGGTGGGTATTGCGGTCGGTCTAAAAGCGTTAGCTCTTTCAAGATGTCCTTCCGGACACGTCAGTTCCCCAACTGGTTGTCGACAAGGACCGGAATAGCGAAGGGCTTCCGCGGACTCAAAGTTCAAAGTACGTGTTGTGAGAACGTGCGTCGTCTCCGTCGAGTGAAGTCGGATGCATGCTCAGGCCCTTTGAGCCCCCATCGGGAAGGTTTGGATCCAGTCAGACAAAGACAACGCCGCGCTCGCCGCGACGTCGAGACAGGCTCTGGGAACCAAATCATGTCCCTGAACTTAACCTCGCTGGTAATCCGGGATGGACGAGTCTTCCAGTCTGCGCGCCAGTAAGGAGGCTCAAGGCGTTCTTCATTCTATTTCCGGTATTCTTCGTAGTGAACGGATGCAGTGTTTTGACGGATAAGGGTCTGTTCTTGCCGCCCTAGATACGTATATGGCGTTTTCCCGCCTTCTGACCCGCGCCGTCGTAGGACGCCTGCATTGCGCGCCTATTGCCACCTCCGACCGCAAAGGTACCGGCCTAGACCCATTCCATCATGAGCTTCAGTGAGAGCCGACGTGGCCCTCCGTACTTACGGGAACGTATAGGTGGGAAGGCACGCTGACTTTCGGGTTCGTATGTAGCGGCGGACGCGACCTGCCAGCTTACCTAGTTTACACTTATTGCATCGTGCCCGCGTGTACTGTAGGTTCAAGGCATTTCGCCGTTTGAGGTTTGCGAAAGCGGGTGACAGCCAACAAACCTTGAGTATGCTAGTTACACACGGGGCTCGCGGGCTTGACGGTCTTGGGTCATGAATGATTTGTCGAGTTCTATAGGGCGGCATGCCGGTGCGTGCTACTCATTTCCGTTAGACTTTTGCATGAACGTCTGGGGTTAGCAGTTTCCGGTCAACGACACCGAGAGAGCGATGCCTTCGAATCGTATGCTACATGCAGCCTTGCACCATATCGCGGCCTTCGTCTGGCGACCTGACGCCCATGTATCATGGGTCGGCGCAGCGACTTCTGCGGCTGGAGCAACGCTGACGTTTGCAATCGATGGCGTGCGGCTTCTGCGACGCAGGCTCGCAGCTGACCCAAAGTTTTCTAGGGCGTTCATATTTGGGAATTTTGTGGCCAGCGCCGCCCTGCTGTGAGCCGCCGTTTTTGAATGAGAGCCGATCATGCGCGAACGTGCCACGGGCATGCGCACCTTCATATCAGCGGGTACGGGCGATTATCCTGTCCGCTCCACTCGTCCGTGGCCTGGTGACCTGGCGCCGCGATGGTTGCGATAGTCGCTCTTTATAGGGACATCAGGAAACGAGGTCAGGCTCGTCGCCCTATGTCGCCATTTCGGCGGATCGCCGAGTGGAGAGGTTGGGAGAGAAGGTCGGATGGGGGACCGAGGGCCCGAAGGCGGTTGCACACACATGTTTTTTTGTGACTTCCGGATCCGACACAGTGCCGGAGTCGGGGTAAGTACGGCAAGATGAAAGAAAGATGCCGTGCGCAAGCGAGCCCGTCCTTGATCCCGGCATGGCGCGGAACTCCTCCCAGTGGCTGGCACAGCTTCCGTTATCAGGCTTTAAACATATCTTGGTTGATGGCCGTGTCTGCACGGTATCCGCTGAGGACGAGCATACTTAAGTAGAGGCGGGGGAGTTGCCCCGAAGGACGATACGGAATCGCAAGCATCCAAATGCAACCAGTCGGAGGATCCTTCCAGGATGTCCGGCTTTCTCTGTGTCTAAAATGCAGCATGACAGAGGGTACGTTCTGTGGCTATGTACGGTCTACTCACTTTATTGTCTCTGTCCGTTGCGACTTCGGAACGGAGTATCGTGGGTTTTCCGTTCCGTCTGCTGCCAAGTACGTACGCGACGTCAGTATGGAGCATCTGAGATGCGTTTAGTAGTCTTGGAGCACCGCCCTGACAATCAGACTTTAAACGAGTCGCCGCTAAGGACTGATGAACGTAAGGCATGGAGCAGGACCCCTGAATATCCCGCCAGTAGGCCATCCGGGAGTCCGGACGGCGCTTAGCGATTTTGGCCTCGAAAGCCCGCCAAAGTCCAGACAAAATAGCCCAAAATTGGCGTGGAGGCCGGTCGACAGTCCGGACATGAGGGGGGCCCGGAGGGCCCCCGAGCCCCAGAGGGGTGAAGCGCCCGGTTAACGCCCGGCCCCGAAGGGGCCGGCCGGAAAAATCCGGACATATTTGGGCCGAAACCACCAAAAATGCCGCCCGAAGTCCGGACATTGGGGCCCAAGGTGTCCGGACAAAAAATCCTCGAAAATCGGGCGCTTATCGGCGGGCCTATTGGCAGTATATTCAGGGGTCCTCATGGAGCTCGTGGTTGCGAAGGAGGAGAGAGCGAAGAGCACAAGGTCAGCAATACAGCATCATCCGGCCGTCCGTACGCACGTAAAAGTACCAGCTGATGGCTGCGGCATGCCTTTGCCGTTGGCGGTTAATGCATAATGAACCGAAGCGCGCAACACAGGCGAACATACGTTGCAGTCAAGGTGTGGAGCACTTGATGGCTGGAGTAATGGTTGAGGGTATTGTGACGGAGTGATCCTGGAGCGACCACATTTGGCAGCGTCCTAGCCGTTTCGCCGAGGCGGCTTCAATGGGACGACTGACGCCACTTGATATCGCGGTGTTCGGAGTCTCTGTCTTGTGCAAAACCAAGCCAGGACCAGGAGGGCTCCGTCTAGCAGGACGGCCAATGTGGCTTGTGGAGACCCGAGTCGCGATAATCTCTGCGTTGTTTTGAGAACAAGACAAGTCGAAACGGGTCCCGGCGATAGAATGGGTGGGTGGATGAGGGAGGAAGCAGAAGACCAGGGAGCCGCGGGGAGAGTGCTGCGCCACGGTCGGACATGCCCCGGCAGTGGGGGAATGGGCGCGTGCGAAACCCGCGTGCAGCGTGAACGGGTCAGAAGAATAATAGTTTAGGTCGGCATGTTCCATCTGCCATCGCTCTCTCCCTCCTCCTTCCCCGTCGTGCCCATCGTCGTCCTCGTCTTGAGCGACGATGGCGTCCGCAATCCACCATTCGCAACATCCCTTCTTCACACATCTCGTCGCTCTCTTATCTGTCTACGAGCTCGGCCCCTCGCTCCCGACCCCCATCCCGAAATATGACGGCCCAACAGATTGGCAGATCGAGAGCATCCTGCGCTCCCTGGGCGCGATGGCGCGCCGCATGTATACGGCCGAGGAGGCCTTAAGCTCTATCCGAGATGCAGAGAGCTGTGGTCCCGAATCCAAGAAGCGCCGTAGCGTCGGCGACAGCCCTCCTATGTCCAGTTCCGGTTCGTCCCACACCGACACTTCCTCCACTGAGTCTAGCGGTTTTGCGAACGGCTCATCATCCGTGTCCCCCTTCTTTACCCCGACGAGCTCAGTCGAGAGTATCCCCGGCACGCTCGACGAGTCCGTCAAGGACGTCGAGATGTCCGACAGCACCAGCGAAGACAGCTCCGGAAGTGAGCCCACTCCCCATCCCCCAGTCCCCCACGGCACCAGCATCGGCAGCTCGCGCACCCCGAACGGCATGACCATCAACCTCGACGGCGTTGTGAACCCTCTGGACAAGATCCGCCGCGCGGCGGGCATGAACAGCGCGAACGTCGCCTCGGCACCCCCCTCGGCCCAGGCCGACCATGTGTCGTGCCCCGGTTGCGGCAGAATCATCACGGATACGGCCACGATCACCAAGATCGTGAACATGTCTACCGGCGACGTCTCCTCCCCCCTCGTCGTGCCCCCCGGCCCACTCGCGGCGGCGGCGTTCGAGAGCGGCATGAGCGCGGTCGACGAACTCAAGCTCTTGAAGACCCAGGTCCAGGATGTCGCGCGCGTCTGCAACGCCGTCGCGCGTGGCGATTTGTCGCAGAAGATCACCGTGCCAGTGCAGGGCGTGGTGATGATCCAGCTCAAGGACGTCATCAACGCGATGGTGCGTCGATCTCCTCGTTCACCCGCGAGGGTGGCACATGCTGATCCTTCCCTACCTGACAGGTCGATAAACTCGGACAGTTCGCGAAGGAGGTCACTCGAGTCTCCCAGGAGGTCGGCACGGAAGGGTACGTGGTGATCCGTTTTGCACCCCATTTTTTGCGCTTCCTTGCGCGAGTCTGCCGCTCCGCGCATGCATGCATGCTTAACCCACGTTGCGTAGCAAATTGGGCGGCCAGGCGCTCGTCCTGGACGTTGAAGGCACATGGCGCGAGCTCACGGGCGTCGTCAACAAGTTGGCGGCGAACTTGACGAACCAGGTACGGTCTATCGCAAAGGTCACCAAAGCTGTCGCGTTGGGCGATTTGTCGAAACAAATCGAGGTCGACGCTCGCGGCGAGATACTGGAACTCAAGAATACGGTCAACGGAATGGTCGGCAGACTAAGAGCGTTATCGGCAGAAGTCACTCGGGTCACAATGGAAGTCGGTTCTAAAGGTCAATTGGGTGGTCAGGCGCACGTACCGGACGTTGAAGGAGTATGGCTGGAGTTGACGCGTAACGTAAGTCCATTCAGTGTATGTCGTGAGACGCTGATTTTGAAGGTGATATGATCCTCGCCTAGGTGAATCGAATGTGTTCGAGCTTGACGGATCAAGTGCGGTCTATCGCCAAGGTCACGACCGCCGTCGCGCGCGGAGACTTGACGCAGAAGATCGACATCGAGGTCGAGGGTGAGATGCTCACTTTGAAGCGCACAGTGAACTCCATGGTGGACCAGTTGAGCGCGTTCGCGTCCGAGGTCACCCGTGTCGCGTTGGAAGTCGGTACCCAGGGTATCTTGGGCGGTCAGGCGCGCGTCGAAGGTGTCCAGGGCACTTGGGCGGATTTGACAAGGAATGTTAACGTACGTGTCGTTTTCGTTGTCTTGGCAAGCGTCTTTCCCTATCTCAACGCTCTTCCGGACGGGCAGAAAATGGCCACGAATTTGACGGACCAAGTGCGCTCTATCTCGGACGTCACGAAGGCCGTCGCCAATGGCGACTTGAGTCGGACCGTCAACGTCGACGTCCAGGGAGAGATGCTCGACTTGAAGACGACTGTCAACCAGATGGTGGCCCGGTTATCGACATTGGCCAGTGAGGTCACTCGTGTCTCCTTGGAGGTCGGAACCGAGGGTATCATGGGCGGTCAGGCTTCAGTGCCTGATGTCCAAGGTGTCTGGAAGGTACGCAGTGCCCTTCCATTCGGAAGCGCTGCGGCGGCGTAGTTGACGTGTCCGCCACAGGGTTTGACGGACAACGTGAACTTGATGGCCATGAACTTGACCAACCAGGTACGGTCCATCGCCGAGGTGACGAAGGCCGTCGCGGGCGGAGACTTGACCAAGCGGATCACCGTTGACGTGCGCGGAGAGATGCTGGACTTGAAGGAGACGGTCAACGGCATGACGGAGAGTCTGAGTCTCTTCGCGGACGAGGTCACGCGTGTCGCGAAGGAGGTCGGGACCGAAGGTCTCTTGGGCGGTCAGGCACAGGTCAGCAACGTCGGCGGTACCTGGAAGGACTTGACGGACAACGTCAACGTTATGGCGGCCAATGTAAGTACTTACGCACGTTGGAGGATAGGATGCCTACTGACATTGCTTCCCTCATGTAGTTGACGTTACAAGTGCGAACCATCGCCTTGGCTACGGTAAGTCATCCATATCCTACGTTACTCAAGCAAAGCTTGATCAACGAACGCCAATGTAGCGCGCCGTCGCGAAGGGCGACTTGACGCAGAAGGTCACGGGCGTACCGGTTTCTGGAGAGATACTCGATCTCGTCAACACTATCAACAGCATGATCGACCAGTTGGCCATCTTCGCCGCCGAGGTGAAGAAGGTTGCTAGGGAAGTCGGTACCGAGGGTAAGCTCGGTGGTCAGGCCGAGGTCGGCAACGTCGAGGGTATCTGGCAGGAAATCACGTACGTCGTCATCGCCCGACTGTATACCCGCGCGTAGTCGCTGAGCCCTGAGCCCGCTAGGATGTCCGTCAACACCATGGCAAGCAACTTGACGACCCAGGTCCGAGGCTTCGCGCAGATCTCGGCGGCGGCGATGGACGGCGACTTCAGTCGATTCATCACGGTAGAGGCTAGCGGCGAGATGGACTCGTTGAAGACCCAGATCAACCAGATGGTGTCCAACTTGCGCGACAGTATTCAAAAGAACACCGCAGCGAGGGAGGCGGCAGAGTTGGCGAACAGGTCGAAGTCGGAGTTCTTGGCAAACATGTCCCATGAGATCCGGTATGTCGTGGACGTTTGTCTTTGATCCTTATTGGTGCTTACCGAGTGTGTTTGTCAGAACGCCGATGAACGGTATCATCGGTATGACGGAGCTCACGTTAGACAGCGACCTCAACCGATCACAGCGCGAGAACCTGCTCTTAGTGCACAGTTTGGCGCGTTCCCTGTTATTGATCATCGATGATATTTTGGATATCTCTAAGAGTGCGTTCTTGCTCCGATCTTCGCGAGAGCTCAGCTTACACCACACATTGCTTGCAGTCGAAGCCGGGCGGATGACCATGGAGCAGGTGTCCTACTCGATCAGGCAGACCGTCTTCGGTATTCTCAAGACCTTAGTTGTTCGGGCATCCCAGAACCAACTAGACCTCACCTACGACGTCGACCCGGACATCCCCGACCAACTCATCGGTGATTCACTCCGTTTACGCCAAGTCATTACAAACTTGGTGGGCAACGCCATCAAGTTCACGCCGTCCAAGGTCTCTCGCAAGGGTCACGTCGCATTGAGTTGCAGGCTGCTTGCCAAGGACGACCAACACGTCACCCTCGAGTTCTGCGTATCCGATACGGGTATCGGCATCGCCAAGGACAAGTTGACCATGATCTTCGACACCTTCTGCCAAGCAGATGGTTCTACGACCCGAGTGCGTACACCTGCTACATCTTGTAAGCTCGCGCCTTCTAACACATATATAATCAGGAATATGGTGGCACCGGTCTCGGATTATCGATCTCGAAACGGCTTGTCACTCTCATGTTGGGTAACATGTGGGTCGAGTCGGAGGTCGCCAATGGTTCCAAGTTCTTCTTCACCATCACGTCCCAAATCAGCCCGCTGTCGATGGACGCGACGCTCACTAAAATGCAGCCATTCCAGAAGCGGAGCATCCTCTTCGTCGATACGCACTTCGATCGCACCGGAGTCGTCCAGCGCGTCCTTGAGCTCGGGCTCCGGCCGTATGTCGTGCACTCTGTCGCGGAGGTCGCGGACAAGACTACGTGCCCACACATTGATACCATCGTGGTTGACTCGCTCAGCGTCGTACGTGTAGCTCCCTCTCCTTGGTGGGCGTGGCGCTAACCTCTTATTTTGCAGACCGAGAACCTGCGCGAGCACGAGCACCTGCGCTATATACCCATCGTCTTGCTTTCTCCGGTGCGTTTACTGGTGACTATTGTACAAGAGCCGCCATTTATCGTTTGCCCTTCCAGGAATCGAGTCCCCGCTTAAACCGTGCGTTCTATCGCGTTTTTGACATTAAACCGCTCCACTAACTTGTCGTACAGTCAAATGGTGCCTGGACAACGGTATTTCGTCTCAAATAACGACACCCGTCTCGGAACAGGACCTCGCCTCCGCGTTAATTTCGGCGTTGGAGTCAAATACGGTCACGCCCGTCGTGGCCGAGAACGACGTACCGTACGATATCCTGATCGCCGAGGACAACCTCGTGAACCAGAAGCTCGCTGTGAAGATCCTGGAGAAGTATGGTCACCAGGTCGAGATCGCGGAGAACGGTCAGCTCGCAGTCGACGCGTTCAAGGCCCGCGTGCAGAGGAACCGGCCGTTCGACGTCATTCTTGTGAGTCTCGAGTCTCCTTCTATTCATTGCTGGTGCGAACTACTGAATTGATCGCTTCACGCGGTGCAGATGGACGTTTCTATGCCATTCATGGGCGGTATGGAGGCCACGGAGCTCATCCGTACCTACGAACAAACCCACGGCCTGGAGCCAACTCCTATCATCGCGCTAACCGCCCACGCAAGTACGTATCATTCATTCCGTTTATGCTTCGATTGGCGTAAAGCTCATCTGGTCACTGCAGTGATCGGCGACCGCGAGAGGTGTTTGCAAGCAGGCATGGATGATCATATCACGAGTACGTGCTAGATTCAAAGTCGTCTTGTCACGGAAACTGACGCTCCCCGCAGAGCCGCTGCGACGCAGCGATCTCATGAACTCGATCAACAAGCTTGCGGGTGAAAGGAAGATGGCCCTGGCGCGGAGTCGCGTCCAACATCGTTCCTCATTCCCCATGGCGGCTCTCCTGCGCGAGTACCGGTGACGCTGACCACAATTGCTCTCTCGTTTGTTCTCCCTACCTCCCATCTCGCGGCACCTATTTCATAGCCCCACCCTATGCCCTCTGTGCTTTCGTCATCCGCTTGTGCAATGTATTACCATCGTCTCTGCTATGTTTCACGCACTTTCCGATCCCGTCTCTCAGTCTCTCAGTCTCCATCCCGCTCACGCTCAGTACTATTCAACACGTATCCGTCTACTAGCATCCTTGTATTGTTCCTCACTGTCATCACCGTTCACGACCAGGATCCGTATGTTAGTTTTCATTGTACATGTTCATGTATTCCATCCAAAGGAATCCACCCAGCTTTGGAAAGCGCATTGTCCAGGATGGAGGGCTTTGACAGCCATGTATCTAACCTCGAAGTTCTTAGGAATCCAGGTCGAGCCCAAGGCCAACCCCTGAGCACGTACATCCTGTCTCCTCCCCATAACCTGCCAGCCTCATAACATCGGCATCCCCGCACACATCCAACATGTTTTCCCTCCTCCGCAACATGTGTTCCCGCTCCCGCAACCGCAACGTGTCTTCTCTCTCCTGCGCTTCCAAACCGGCCACGGACGCTGCGGGAGCACTCATATTTCCTTCTCCATTCCAGTTCCAAGAATGTCAACCAGTGACTCTCGTCGAGTTGCGCATGCGCCAGTTTTCTGGGAAGGTCCGCCAAAAGACTCACTGGTGGGAGAAGGTATTCAACACCCATGTCGCATCAAAGTGGCGCGAGGAGATGGTCGAACAGGACCGGGTGCTCGTCGACAAGTTCTGGGGCGGAGAGGAGAGGTTCAACGCTGGCAACGGGGAGAAGAAGTGGCCCCGGGACTACATCACGGCGGCCCAGCTCGACTACGTCTTCGACGAGCTCAGGTACATTGCCAGTAAACTTGCCAAAGGGGAGAAGATCTACGTGAGTACAACATTTGCTATGGATCGTCGGCGATCTACCTGAATACTCGAGTGCTCACCTCCTTTCTTCGTACAGCCTTCGACGATCCCGATGGTTCATGAGTCGGTCTCCCTCATCCCGCAGGACTTGAGGCAGACGCTCGTCGCGGACGTCTCGAAACTGGAGTCTGTGCCGGACGACGAGAAGGACTGGCATCCCGGCTCTAATCAACAAGTCCTCGACCTCGTTCATCCATCGCTGTACTTCTTGCGCATCGGTCGTACCCACGTCCTATCTCGAGATGATTCCACCGGCTCACTCGCTACACGCGTGATCACCCTCGAAGAGTACCAAGAGCGAACCCCGCGCGTAGAAAAGCTCAAGAAGGTCCCGCCGGTGCCAGACTGGTGCGAGCCAGACGAAGTCGATGTGCTGGACCAGGCGTTCTCAGAAGCGCACCAATGGCTGCCCACAGACTTCGAGGTGTCCGCCGCTGGCCAAGTACGGCCGCTCGGGTACATCAACAACCTCCATCCCGTCGACCACAAGGAGGCATACGCGACGCTCTCGGCGATCCTGGAGCGCTTCCTCCCTCTCCTTGAGCATGTCGTCTCAGACGCGCTCAGTCCCGCCCAACCGTACGCTATCCAAGTGGACGGCCGCCGCTGGTACGGCGAAGAAGACTGTGCTCATGGCGACGATTGGCCGATCATTCCCGACCCCGCCCCGTTCAAACCGCCCTCCTCCCGCGGACGGGTCGACTTCGGTCTGAAGGGGCGCACGCTTCAGGTCATCGTCAAGCTCGCCAACATCGTGCTCACGCCCGAGGACCCCAAGTACCCGGGTGGGAGCTGGCATGTGGAAGGGATGGAGAACGAGCACATCGTCGCCACGGGGTTGTACTACTACGCGTGCGACAACATCACCGAGTCGAGGCTTTCTTTCCGCGCTACCGCCGGCCTGTCGAACCCGTGGTTTATGGTGCAGTACCACGAGCAGTCGGACCACAAGGGGACTGTCGTCGCCTGGGGACTCGGGGAGCAGTCGCCTCTGCACCAAGACCTCGGCCACGTCGTCGCGGCCGAGGGAAAGTGCGTGGCGTTCCCCAACGTGTACCAGCACCGTGTCCAGCCGTTCGAGCTCGCGGACCCGTCGAAGCCGGGGTTCCGGAAGATCCTCTGCTTCTTCCTCGTCGACCCGACGAAGAAGATCATCTCCACCAGCGACGTCCTGCCGCAGCAGGAGTCATGGTGGAAGTCCGACTCGTGGGCCGAGGTGGTGGGCGCGGCGGTGCCCCAAATGCGTGACCTCCCGCGAGAGCTGTACGACAAGGTCATCGCGTATGCTGCGCCGGGAACGACGATATCGCGTGCGGAGGCAGAGAAGGAGAGGATGGACCTGATGGACGAACGGTCCGGCTTTACCGTCTCCCACAACAAGGAGGTCTTTGAACTCGAGTGGAACATGTGCGAGCATTGAGAGGGCCGCCAGCGCCGAGCGTTGATACTGTTAGATTTGTAGGGTTGCAGCGCGTAGACGCGAGCACGAGTTCTTTGAGGCGCGTATGGACGATATCGGATACTTAGAGAGCACGATGTACGGTTGAAGAAGACAGTAAATTTGCTAGTCCCCGTTCCAGTATTGTTCCACACCTGCATGCATGTTAATAATAATCGAATATACGTTGGGAAACGCAAATCGTACCTCAAACAGCTATCTCTCCTCACGAGCTCGCTTGTGCCTTGCTATGGACTTGCGCCACAAAGGAATGGGCGGATGCCCACAAGTTCAGTCTCTTCATGATATCCACCGTGCTCGTCGAGCTCTGCGGCGGAGTCGACGTTGCGCTGGAGCATACTGGCGCCATGGTGTTCGGGCTCGGACCTCTGAAAGCTTACGACGGGAGCCCTTTGACGGCGTTCAAACTCGAAGCCGTGGGCCACTATGTACCACAGAGACGAGCTCAAGAACGGCGTGGCGGAGGCACGGTGGTCCGCGCCCGTCAACGCCCACCGCGAAGCTGTAGTATACAGCACGCAGCTACCGTGATGCTCCGAATGCCGTTGGGCTCGTCCCCGCTACGTTCTGCCTCTGCGGCTCGCTGGTCGTGCCCGACACCAGCTTTCCTCTCTGCCGCCCTCGGATTACGGGGGACACAGTCATGGATGAACGTCAACACACAAGGACCGCCCTTCGAGCCTTACCGGAGTTGGCGACACCGATGATCAACAACGCCGGACCAGGTGGGGAACTGTGCGAGCGCAGTATGAAAGGCAACGCGGCAAGGTAGGGAGGGGAGTACAGGAATCGAATACGTACTACACATTGGCAGTTGTCGTCAGGCCACTGGACAACGTTCCGCCGGACGTGGCGAAGCGCAGGAAATGTGGCATTGTTGGGCTGCGGCCCGTGCTATACCTGTTGCTCGTCTCCACGAGCTTCCCGAGCAAGCTCTGCCGTGCGTTCAAGCTGGCGAGGAATGAACAAGCATACACTGTCAGACGTAGTAGACAGAGTGAGAGATTGGGATTGGTCACCAGTCGGAAAGAAGAGGCAGACTTACGATCTGCACTAAAGTCATAGAATGCTGGCGAGATAATTGTCTCCGGGAGCTTCAGAATCTGGGCACGAGATGTGGGTCAGAGTGTGAACGACAGATGAACAACTCTGAGCATACCGTTATAAATGCGACTACAGCGCAGACCCTGCGAGGACAAGAGCAAACATGTTAGACCCTATACAACAGTATGCAGGTCAGGTGGTACACACGCAGTGGGCATGCCAGTGGTAAGCGTGTAGAAAATCTGAACAGTCATGGTTCAGTTCCGGGTCAGGCCAAGTCATGTCATTCGAACAATCCACTGCACGTACCAATCGCTTGACCACGCGTTCAGACTTCAGATCACTATTGCCAGTGCTCAAACGAAGGAAGAGCGTGATGAGCGAAGTTGTCATGGTAACATCCGTCACTACCAGAGATGCAGACAATGCCGTCTCCGCACGCTGTGAAAATATAATTAATGGGAAATCGCAGCATCAGGGTGCGAACCAGGAGGACTGGTGAGATACATAAATACACTCACAACAATATTAGCATGGAAACTAGCAGCTGTTGCCTGTGTGATACTATCCAGAAATATTAACATGAACAGCCGCCCCCTAAAGGCTCTGCACGTACGTGCAGATGGAGATATCTACAAGAGGATCATTAAGGAGTCAAACAAATAGGTGGTTGTGGGGCAGAACAGACAACGCACATATTCCAAGAGCTGCACAGACCCTATAAGCACTTGATGGTGGGCATTAAATTATTACGGGAACCTACCAAACACCTCTAGCATAAGAACACCCTGCGACACAACTTAGTATGAACGAGACGAGGAGTAGTAATGTTGATACATACCATTATGGTGACAAAAATCCTGTTTTGTGAAACTAGTAGGCCAAGGCATTAAGCGGGAGTATGGTCGCTTCACCGCGATAAACGTACGTGTCCACAGACGGTTCAGATAGAAGCTGTGCCAACAATTCTAAGTTAATGGAAAGCCCCCGTTAATAAAAGGCAACTGTGAACATACGTATGAACAGCGAAGATTCCCGTAACCTGGAGGATCACAAATAAGTACATTGCGAAGTGGGAGAGAGAGCCACCTACATTTACCATAACCTTAGCCTAGCTTATAACGTCATATCAGAGCTCGACAATGGATTTACGCTATACCACCTACACCTATCAACCTTGAAACACGTTCAGTGCTGGCATCATCACGACGAGACGAGCAGAGCGCGACGTACCATAGGTGACCCCTAGCCAATGACCCCGAGGCTCCAGCATGGCCTAGGACGAGATGACTCCACACTGACCGGTATTCAGTTGATCCAGAAGGTCTCTGCTGTGTA
This sequence comes from Ganoderma multipileum BCRC 37180, assembly GCA_000338015.2. Taxonomy (NCBI): domain Eukaryota; kingdom Fungi; phylum Basidiomycota; class Agaricomycetes; order Polyporales; family Polyporaceae; genus Ganoderma; species Ganoderma multipileum. The sequence goes on from BACB01001500.1 coordinate 90,895, forward strand.
ACTGAAGGACGTACTCGCATATGTATGGAATGCCATATGCAATGCGGCGAGGAGAGCCACCAGCATGACCTTCAAAGCCTCTCCATGTCAGCAGGGGTCGCGATGAATGTAGAGCACAGAAATAACACACCATGCACCTTAGATACAGCCCGTCGTTCTTCCAATAATGCTGCCAATAATAGGCTGTCTGCATTGTAATCACTACGGGCAGTGGGAACTGGTTCATCAGGACCATGCAATAAAACATCCGAACCCACGACCACTACTAACGTCCAACAAAGCTGTGACTGGGAGTTAGGGACCGGGGGGGGTGCGCACATAGAATGATAGAAGCTCACAGTGAGTTGAAGGCCATCCCGATGAGGCTCGCGGCCAGGCTGGTGGACGTCACTTTCCAGTTAGCCCCTCAGCCCCCCTTTAGCAAGCGAAAACAAGGTACCTGGCATGCACAACGCTAACGTCCATCCCACCAGGAGCAGAGGCATTGCCCGACATCGCGAAAACCTTGATCCAACGAGAGCCAGAATGGATGTATGGGGAGAGGGCCCGGGTAGCGGGGGGGGGGGCTGTCGGTGGAAGTGGAAATGGAAGTGCCAGTGGTAAGGACTCTCGCGCCCCAAGCATTGCTGGCGTTGTGCATCGAGCCCGTCCAGGGTCATCCAAGGCCCCTCCGGATAACCCAAGCGAGGGTAAAGCACCACGACGTCGCCTTGAGGAGGACAGCGACAGGAAGCAGGCAGGCGCAGTCGGCATCAGCAACAGGTGTGGTTCGCTGTCGTAAGAGACGGCTTCGATTTCAGACGAAGAGGATATCCACCCGTCCCATCGACGGGCCCTGATTGGCTCCGACAGGAATCTGTCCGACCAAATGGCACCGATTTGAGCGTGTCCGACAAGATGATACACCGTATCTTGTATGACCACTCGGGATCAAACCTGGCACGGTGGGGCAGTGATCTTAGTAGATAATTCACGACCACATCTATAGCCCACGTACGAGCTTACATTGGCCCGTCCCCTGATAATAATTAGGGAGAAAGGGGTGCAATGGGGTTGCAAGTTCTGCAGTCGCGATGAACGCTTGTCACTAGCCGACCTGCCAAATCCCGACAGGAAGTGTCGAACGAGGCGTCTTCGACATTTGAAGCCATGTTGCCGCCAAGTCGCCGCCCTCGCGAAACGCCACTTCCATTCGCCCTTATATAATGGTACAACTTGCATACTTATCATCATTACCGAGCCGAGGCCTCCCCTCACCAGAGCATCCTCGCCATTCAGCGCACTTGAAGCAGTCACTGTCATTTCAGGTCCACAGAAGAGCGAGTTATGCGGCTTACGGATGGGTCGCAGATTGCCCTTGGAACGGGACAGCAATATTCAAGCAATACTACAGCTTCGCCGCAGGTACTTCAGCCTTGACCGTGTAGTATAGCCTAGGGAAATGGCAGTGTACAGGCTTCCCAGAGGAACCAACTGTCTCGACGACAACTTCCTCCCTGCTGAGTGCGACAAGTGGCCCCACTGTGGGCACTTTGCCTGTTCAAAGCCACGAGCGTGAGGTCTCAGCAAATACGATGAGCACCGTAACATACCGTTGTCAGAGGGCGCAACCGAAACTAGTTCCCCTAGTTTGACCTTGAGCCGAGACGCTTCCAACTCGTCGAAGCCAACGACGTTGACGTCCGCGGATACGGACGAAGTGATCAGCTCCGCAGCGCGCTCGCCGGAAAGGCCGTCCAGGACCGGCTTATGCAATGCTTCCTCTTTGGCGATGTATGCCGACATTCGTGAGATCCACTGTAGGTCGACGTCGCAGGTCAGCGAAACAGCACAACGCGTGGCGAGAAGGATTTGAACGCACCGCAAGAGTCGCCGGGAACTTGGTCTCGTCAAACAGCTCAGTCTTGAGATACCTCAACGGCCTGAATGACAGCATCCAGTCCCAGACGAAGTGGACGGAGATGTCTGCAAGACCGGGGGTCTCGGTGTCCATCAGCCATTCGCGACCATCGGAGAGCTGCTCCTCGATGAGTGCCTACAGTAGCCAGGTGTCAGCGTCATGTTCGCGCTGCAAGGATGACGTCCCTCTCGGGATGTCGTTGAGGACGAACGAGGTGAGACGATAATGTGCTTATCACGACAGGTTGGTTGGCCATGATCGCCTGAGGATCGACCTTCGCCCCAAACCACTACATGGATACCGTGATGATCAGTCGGTCTCAGCTCATGTCCCATACGTGTCCAGAGAGATTGAAGGTACCCACGTTACCCCTATCGGCCAAGAATTCGGGCTTGAACTTGTGGTAGGGAAGCGTCTGGGATCCGAGAGCACCGAGGGTTCGATCTGCATAGCTCATGGCGAAGGCCTTGATCATCCCCGTGTCTGCGGTGCCGCCGCCCTTTCGCTTCGGGAAGAGCGTACCGAACCCCTGCGCGGGGTTAAAGTTGCGCTCGAGGACGCTCGCGATGAGGCTGCTATCGCAGAAGACATCCTTTCCGATTGCTAGAACGGGTATGCGCCGGTACTTCACGCCCAGTCGATCGGCAAGGTCGGGGCGAGGAAGTGTCATGGGCACCTGTGAACTCTCGAAAGTGAGCTCGAGCAGACCCAGATCACTTGCCCGAAGGCCCGGGCGTGTACAGACCTCTACCCTGAAGTGAGGTATCCTCTTGATAGTCAGAATGTGCCTGACCTTCCTCGCTACGGGCGAAGCATCGTAGCTGGAGCACAATTTCAGCCACAATCCGAAGGGTACACGCGATCCATCCACTCAACTGGTATAATATCACAGGAAGTTGAGTAGCGGTCGTCATGTCCAGGAAGAAGCCTGTTTCGCGTTCTCCGCAGGTGGTCCCGGCGCTAGGTTCGAGGGGGAAGCGAAAGGGGAGGTGGTGGTGCCACTGGTGGCGACTCACTGTGTTAAAGTAGTCTCCGTTCGACAAATAATGGCGTTAAAGGGCCTCTTACTTGAGATGCATCTAATGCGGATGGTTGCTAGTCATCATGGCGTGAGAATCGCTGGTATCTTGGGAGATTCACATGCATGCAAATAGGTTCCTAGACAACTGAGATCTCGAGAGATGCAGTATTATGTATGTACTACTAGTACTGGGACGAGATATCATAATCAAACTTGCCAGTGCTTGGCGGCATTGCTGCGGCCGGGAAATAATACTTTTACCGGTTCGTTGGCAAGCCGACAACCGGGTCAAGGGTGGATTGACGCTCTGGCATGACGAATGGCTCGGTCAAGGTTGCCATCTCCCCGAGCCTTACTGACGCCATGAACTGGCCTGCTTGACGTCTTCTACTTCACGCTCTGGGCTATATATGCCCTAAATCTACTTCTATGCGGCGAAACATATTCCAACGATCGCTCTAGTAATCTCTTTCCAGTGTCAAGCACTGCTATGTCGTCCGCTCGACCTCTCATCGTGGTCGCCGGTGTTGGAAATGGCTCAGGTACGCACAATCTACGCTCACAATTAATGCAAGCAAGCCACCGTTTCCATCGACTCGGAAGGGGGCGCATGGGGTCCGGGGTGCCCTGTTTGCTGCAAACTTCCGTGAGACCGCTCGAGAGAGTCGGAATCCCTCGTGCGCCGGAGAAAGGCATCCCGGACGCTGTTCGTCTGGAAGGCAGGGCATCCGTCTCCCTCCTTATGGAAGCGGCGATTTGTTTGCTTTCCATCCTTGTATTCTACTGTAGCTGCGTAGGCTGACATTATGTTTCCTTCGCAGGCACCGGCGGCGCAACAGCGTATGTGACCTCTTGTACTCCGCAGATGCGCGAGTCTGGCTGCAGGTCATCCTCGGTGCTAACTCATATTGTCTGCTCCAACTCCTAGACGTCTATTCGCGAAACAGGGATATCGCTAGAGGCCCGGATAAATTAAAGAAGGCCGCCGACGATATAGTCGCTGCAGTCAGTGGAGCAGAGGTGAGTACCAGCGGAACGCTGCGCGGTGGTTCACCCTTCCCTGCATCGCTTCTTCGCCTCTCGTCCCGTATCGCGTCTCATGCATACTCATTTCGATGTCCAGGTCGCCGTGTTTCCCGTCGAAGCATACGGGGACCAAGACATGACGAACGCCTTTACCGCAATGAAGGCCTACCGGTGGCCTTCCGGCGGTGCCACCGAGATTCGAGTAGCCTTGTACAACGCCAGCTCGGGTGTCCGGGGCCCGTTCCTCGAGACGACCTACGACCGCCTGCGGAGGATGCTTGACAGGACGATCGAGGGTGCGTTCGCGTTCTCGCGGCATGTCATCGAAGAGTTCAGGAAGAACGAGCTCAACGAGAAGGGCAAGCGGGGCACGCTGCTTTTCACGGGCGCAACGAGCAGCATCCGGGGCAACGTTCTGACCAGTGCGTTCGCGGCGGGCAAGGCTGCCGTGCGCTCCTTGAGTCAGAGCTTGAACAAGGAGTTTGGGCCGCAGAACATACACGTAAGTGCTGTGGGGGTAGCGTGATCAATGTCATCAGCCGTTCTGACCTGTTCATATATAATCTTCCAGGTTGCTCATGTACGTCGTAGATTTTCCCACTTGCTCGTGAATCTTTACTTAACATCTTGATGCTACTTGCTTCAACAGTTGATTCTCGACGGACGTGGGTACCCTACAAACGCCTTAGGACGAGTCGAAGATGCTGACCCGCTTTTTCGCGTTCAAGCTGTTTTGGTTGACTTCCACGTGGCAACTTACGGCGAATCTTTCAAGAACAACCCCGACATTCGCTTGAATCCTGAGAGCAACGCTGCGGTACGCAAATGGCACTCCTGCGTTGAACCTGTTTCTGGCTAACGAACACTCCGGCTTTCGCCAGGCTTATCTCTACCTTGTTAACCAGGATAGATCGGCCTGGACATGGGAGCTTGACCGTATGTCGTCTTGAACCTCAAAGCCCATCCGACATCCCAACTGACATGCACTGGTATATTAGTCCGTCCAGCGCACGAAAAGTGGTGAAGTCAAGATGGAGGTAGCGATAGCCTTTCCCAGGCATTTGATGCTTGCCGTATTCCAGGGAGTTTGAATGACCCCTGGCACGGTTGAGAATATCATGTAGCCATATGTCTCGCGGATGTCGAGGAGCAAGCGAAGGCGATGGACGTTCTGAAGGGTATGGACCACTGATTCGCGAGCACAAATGTATGTAAAGTGCTTCGGACTTAGGTCGATCGCAGCCAAAGCTATTACACACCTGTTGGCGTGCAGTCATTACTACTGGATGTCATTATTCCCTGCTATGAAATCGCCCCCCTACATCAAACGGAAACAAACGCTTATATGCAACATACTCGAACCCGACGTCGAGCGTGAGCATACAAACGGGACGTATAAGTTGACCATGCCGATCAATATGCTCGTCCGGGTTACCTCTGGCTGCTCGATTTCAGCGCGAGACCTGCAGATCGTCATCGTACACGATCCTCGCCGGACCCCTCTTCTCAATCCCCTAGTCGCAAGTTAGCAAATAATATGGCATGGTGGCGTTTGAGCAGCCCTCACGTTCTCGACCCAACTGAGCTGGGCTTGCATTTCAGTCAGGCCACACAGCAAAACAATCTTGAACTCCTGCACATAGTAGACTCCATTGGTCCCTTGCTTTGACTGCCTTGAAACCCGCGATGTATCGGCATATATGGTGCACAGAGGAGCGAACATCTCTGAAAGAGGGTGAGCGTCAGCGACTCCGAAGCTCCGCCGCCATTAGAAGCACGCACCGGGGTCGACATCCATCCATGTTGGCGTGCCCCTTCCTTTGTAACAGATCACATCGCAACAGATGCTATTCAGGGTACGGGACTCCCGTGCCTCTTGGAAGAATGATTGCGATATTTCTTCCTTCTCGCGGATACGGGTCCCCTGAACGGTACGTGAGCTCGGCGTTCGTGGTGCCTGCAAACCTCGAAGGGCATACCTTCTGTAGGAGGATGGAGAACCTGTTCGGCATACCGACACGTCCGGATGGACACGTGAACTTATGATAACGTCGCGCAAAGTGCTCTAGATCATCGGGGTTGTAATCCACATAGATGTCCTTGCCGTATGTCATCCTCGTTACCCGCGATGAGACGAAGTGGTCCATGTAGAAGGAGACGGCCCCATGGGCAACTGCTTTGTTCCTGCGACATCCGAAGTCAGTCCAACCATGGATTCTTCGTGCGGTTGTGCGAAGAGCAGGTCATGGCAGACGTACGTATGGGAATCTGGCCGGTAGAGATCGATGCCACTTTCTTTGAGTTTCTCCTTGAGCGACGAGTACAGCCAAGGGTTCGCTGCGAACCCGCCGACAAGCAACACCGTCTGTCCAGGCGAGCCTGAGCGATATTCTTTTGAAACCATGGGGGCTGCCTACCGAAAGCGCAGAATCTGCTCTATCCCGTTGGCCCTGGATAACGTCAAGGATAGCTTTGAGCGTGGGTCTGAAGAAGGACACCATATCCGACCTGCAGCGAGGCGATTGGATTAGAATTTCCCTGGCAATCGATGTCATAGATTAATGAACAACTCACCCGCTGAGCGTGAGCCGCCCTCGACGGATGTTGACCGCTGGATCGTTGTCCTTCAAGCCGCCAAACTGGATGTAGGATGGTTTCTTCTCATCCTCGAACACGGGTTTTGTGTACTTGTCAAAATTGTAGACCATCGAATTGATTTCTTCCTCGTTCGAGTACTGCGAAGATCCGAGACGGTCTGAAAACGTGTCGGAAGCCGCTCAGGCGATACGAGGTATGCGCCAGCTCTCACCCTTCAAAAATTCTTGGAGACGAACATTTACGCGCGTTGAGCCCTGAAGGATGCCTATTTCAACTCTGGGTCAGCGCGCGGACATCATTAAGACTATCTTGGATGCAAGATTCGCACATTCCGGAGAAGTAGCCTCTTCCACAGATACTGGAGAGGTAGATAAAAACAGGTAACTGCTAATGTCAATGGTGCCTCCGCCGGCGTCGACTATGATGACACCTTTCCCATCCTGTATGACCCTAGTCAAGAGCCTGAGGCGGCAGATGTAACAATGGTCATGAATACGTACTTGCATGGTGTCCGCAGCAAGGCCATTGTTGATGCAGCAATTAAGGCTGGCCTCGCCCTCCGTCACGAAGTGGATGCGAGACCGTCCTGCAGCTGTGTCCGGAATGAGGCCGGCGATGGCGGCGGCCTGCCGCATCTTCTCCTGCTGGCGGCCTTGCCAACCGTTCGGGTGAGAGAGTACGAACTCGATTCGGTCTTTGACAGAATTCCACAGGCTCTCCCCGTTGCTGTGTGTCTCCGAGATATAACGGCGGGTGCAATCAAAGAGATAGCCGAGAAAGTCGGCGAAGACGGCTATGACGCTCTTTGTGGGAGGCAGTGGCGGGAGCTCATTCCGCGGGATTGCGCGAGCATCCAAGCCCTCTGGGCATAGATGGAGCTTGAACCTACGTAGAAATTAGCAAGTGCGACGCTTAACATGAAGGGGAACGGACCATTCCACGAAAATCAGGTCTTCGTACTCGACAACGGGGTCCATGGCTTGCGCCTTAGCCTCGGCTCCCACAGAATGGAGGGTGCCGTCTTGATGATAGTATAGGATGGATGGGATTTTGGGATGGCCGGGCTCATTCTCTTGACCGGGGTAACTAGTGAGGTGGATAAGCCAAGGCTCAGGTTTCCACCCTGTTAGTTGTGCTTACCGAGTGATGCTATGAATATCAGGGGTCTTCCCGGGGTCGAGTATGGCGTAGGAGACACCAGAGAAAGTGGTTCCAACGTCTATTCCCACCACGAGTTTGCGAACGCCACCCCGGTAGACTTGCGGTGAATGCATTGCCGTGAAGCTCAGTCAGCGATGAGATTAAGACGTAGTGCGTCGCCTGGGTGTCTTATGTAGGGCCGCAAGGTAGTTCTGTCCCGTTCGTAACGCGGCCGAGCTGCGGTAAGAGGGACTGCGCCGCTCTTCGTTAATCTGTGAGCTGCGGTAGAATAGGAAGCAAGTGGTCTCAACCTTGTCGCACCTGTGATCGGGAATAATACTCACCGAATCAATTACATCGAACATCCTTCGGAGTCTTCGCTCGCATCGAGGCCAAAGCCTTTGAAAGCGATTCGCACATCCTGCAGCAGAACACCCCCTTGCTACCGCAGCCGGCTTCGACTTTGTGAGTATCTGTGGTGAATTGGTCAGACAAGCGATCGGAGAGCCGAACTCATTCACGTTACTTCTAGAGCACAGAGATAGCGGGTGCATCGAGCAGGCTGCCTCCACCCTCCCTGCGGACCTCCAACAGATGGCCTTGAAAGACGCACTCCTCTACTGTCTCTCCTCCATTCTCCCGGCTGGAATGAAGGACGCCATCCAAACTCGTCAGCAAGCTCCGACGCGACCCCTCAAAGTCCCCGAGTCGTCGCATATGGCGTCTCAGAAACACGTCTTCGGCGTTCAAACTGATCTCAACCACGTCGGGATGGCGTCGCTCGAAGCCGCCGTCGAAAGAGTGAAGGGTTTGAGGGAGAAGGAACAGCGGGCTGAAGAACGCGAAAAATCGATCCAAACCCAGCTGGAGATGGCTAACCGACGTTTGGAGAAGGCAGAGAAAGATCGCATTACGCTCAACCAACAAACGGAGACTCGTTTGTCCGAGGCTGCGCGTCGCGCCAAAGACTTTGAGACCACTATCGGGCAGCTTTCGCGGGAGCTGCAACATTCCAAATCCGAGCTAGAGAAGGTATCGGCTCTTCTGGATATGCGGTCCGCCGAGCTATGCGATGCCGAAGCGTATCTGAACAAGCTGGACGACATCGCAGATACGGAAGTTCTCCAACTAATCGATGGGATAAACTCCCGGATCTTCCAAGTCTCCTCCAACATTGCAGACGCGTTCCAGTCGCGATACGGCGAGCAGAAGGACGCGGAGGCTCGGGAGGTAGCGGCTGCACGAGTGCGAGATCTACTCGGCGACGATGTCCTTCTCGCGCTCACCTCCATCCACCACGCCGATGACCCCCTTGTAGTGCAAATCGCCCTGCAAGCCGCCATGGTCTCCTACGCGGAATGGTTGTGTTCTACGTGGGATTTCCAAGACGCCGATTCCCCGCCCTTGCTTCAGAATATGTACGAGTCTATCAGACGAACAGGCACGTACCCTATAGAGATTTGGTCGCGATTTCTACTGATGAGGAACCAGAGCCACAATCAATCGCCGGTAGATGGAGGGCTTTGAGCCGGACGCACGTAAAGACATTCCTCGCGGACGATACAGGCCGACAACGCGCCGCCGTCCAGGGGCTGTTGGACCACATCGTCGATATCCTCCTAGCCAGCGGAATCGGGACGCCGCGGAACAACCTTCGTGTGGAGGTGGAGCTTAGCTGGGCTGATACGCTGCGTGAAGCCATCCGCCAATCTCTCGAATTTCAGCGCATCACCGGAGAAAGGATCATTTCCCGAGACCTCTTCGTCGTCACTGTCGCTCCAGAGGATCCATTCGATTCCTCTCGTATGGTCGATGTATGGGTCGAGCCGAAAAGAGCGCACCATCCTATCGACCCTCATCCCGTACTCTGCACCACCCAAATCGGGCTTGTACGGGAGGAGAGGAAGGCGGCCGAAGGAGACGATGACAAAGAGGGAGTCGTGTCAGTGGTCTTGCTCAAACCCAAGGTGGTCTTGACGAGTCTCCTAGAGGAACTAGGGAATGAACAAGTGTGTGTCGCATGGAAAAGGTGAGCGCATTATCCATGGTTTGGTAGATAGTCCCTCTATCTTCCCTTCCAGCAAGTTTGCAAGGGCTGACGGGGATCTTCAGGCCGCTAGCGCAGGAGTCTTGAAGGTGTAGCATTGTTGCGGATACGAAAGGACATATTCCGTGGGCTTCTTGCCGGCTCGACGTCCTCGAAAGGGAGTCGAACATAGGTATCTGTTCATGGTTGTACTTGTAATGAGCTACCAAAATGTGTGATGACATGCTTGTTCCACTCACGATTGGGACGACAAAATCCTTTCCCGTTCTTTATATTTGGAAAGGACCTCTCATGCATCACCTGCAGGATAGCATGACCGCGACCGATGAACATAGCCACGGCGGTCGGACATGTGGTCAAGAGTCCTCCGAGTCGCCGTTCTGTTCTCTTTTCGTGCCTCGAAATATCCTTAATGGCGTACTTCCTGCATTTTAGAGTCTGAGATGGCTTTTGGATTTAGAGGAGTCACGGTGTTCAAAGTAAGTCTCTACCGGGTCCTGGGTTTCCGTCAACGTGAGGATATGGGATCCTAAGCTCGCAGGACTCACCCACGCATCTAGATCCAATTTCAACGTCTTACGCCATACACCAGTTCGGCTGTAGCTAACTTGACTTAGAGGTACGAGTTGCCAAAGGCTGTTGAAGACGACTACTTGAAGGACTCAGCGAGGAGAGGGGGAAAAGTTACTTAGAACGCTAAGGATGATGCGCCCAATGATGACCCAAGCGCCAGAGCCAAACGAGCTTGGATCAAACCTTGGCTCTCCTCCCCTCTGGGACATCCCAGTCTCTGTGCCTCCTCACCCATCGTTCAACGGCTTACTGTAACTTATTGCTTCTGGATATTCCGTTCTCCATCCATTATATGATAGAGACTACAATCCTATGCTTGAGCTCCGACTAATCTTGCTGCTATGGCTCGCATGCATCTCTGGAGCTCTGGCAGAACCGGTCGCCGAATTCTTCAATAGACAGGGGTCCTCGCACACCAACAACTGGGCGGTTTTGGTTTGTGCATCGAGATATTGGTTCAACTACAGGGCACGTCTCATTCGTGATCGTCGATGGAGTGTTATACTGACGGGTTGCACAACAGCACATGGCAAACGCCTTGGGGATGTAAGTGTTCCACCCCCAACCCTATCTCGCTCCTTACTAGACGGGATAACGTGAGCCATAGTTCTCTGTACGACGCTGATTGCGCTGTGTAGGTATCGTACTGTGAAGCGACTCGGGATCCCCGACTCAAATATCATCTTGATGCTCGCCGACGATGTGGCGTGTAACCCGCGAAACAAGTTCCCCGGATGTGTGTACGCAAACCCTGGGCGGAACCTCGACTTGTATGGAGACAACATTGAGGTGGACTATCGCGGGAATGAAGTCACTGTTGAGAACTTCCTTCGTGTCTTGACAGGTGAGTCTGCGTCAACCCAACCCCGATCCCCAACCCAAGCTCAACGCAACGCCGCGCCCATCTGCCACCTTGTCTCTGTTCTTCAGGGCGTGTGGAGCCTTCAGTTCCTCGTTCCAAGAGGTTGTTGACGGACGACCGGTCGAACGTTTTCATCTTCATGACGGGACACGGTGGAAATGAGTTCTTGAAGTTCCAAGACAACGAGGAGATCAGCGCGTTCGATATCGCTGATGCGGTAGCACAGATGTGGGAGAAGAAACGGTGCGTTGCTTGCAATATGTGGTGAGATGTCGCTAAGGAGGACGAACCGGCAGGTATAACGAACTATTCTTCATGATCGACACCTGCCAGGCGAACACGATGTACTCGAAGTTTTACTCCCCGAATGTTCTTGCAACCGGCTCCTCAGTCATCCACGAGAATTCCTACTCCGTACGTTGAACTATTTCGAGCGAAGCTTGTCCCCATGGCTTATGCCCCTCTTAGTACGAAAATGACTACGACATCGGAGTTGCCGTTATCGACACCTACACGCACTACATCCTGGAATTCATGGAGGGCATCAATAAGACAAGCCAAACCACTATGGAGGATCTCGTACGCCGTGCCCTTACCTTCCGCTAACTAGGGTGCTTGTCTGACCTTTTTTGCATAGTTCAACACGTACGACCCCGTGAAGATACGCTCGCACCCGGGCGTGCGCTCGGATCTCTTCAGGCGACCACTCCACGATACCCTCGTCACCGACTTCTTTGGCGGTGTAGCCCAGGCAGAAGTCCTTCCTCCCTTGAACACACCACCGCGACCCCGAACTACGCCTCATGAAGTGTCCCAGGCACCCCAGCCGCACGCACATGAGGATAATCGAACCGACGACCTCACCTCAGTCGGAGGCCTTGACGGGCAGGCTTTCTTAACCGCCCTCGGAGAGGGGCCAAAGTCGGAGCTTGGCAAACCCTTCGTACGGAAGGCAAGGACATGGGCGTCGACTCTGCTGGTACTTGTATTGGCTTTCTGGGTTTCTTCGCGACGGAAATAGACTTTTTGAGATTTGCGCATCCTTGGGTATCAAGTTTGGCTCCAAACGAACCGCCACGTGGTGGCCGTTCGCCTCAAGACGGCAGCCTACATCGTAGAGCCGTAGGCACAACTGACGATGAACAGGTCTTCCGATTCAGAGGCAAAATCGCTCGACTTCCTTCCGCCAAGTACAGACCAGCGGCTGACCAATCACATCATCAATTAGAGGGCCTCCTTCCGCTCTATGGGAGCAATCGAGGTTGTTATCACCTCCCGGTAAGCGTACACCAGACGTAGTCGCTTCTGTCCGGACTTTGTGCTGATGCATTGCAATGCCTCCATTGACATCGCCGGAGGAATCGCCTTCCACCATTTCCAGCTCCACGCCCTAAAGCTCTCTCGAAAACCTTCACGCAGCTCAAAACGAAATTGCCAAATAGGATGTATTTCGTTCTACATTAAGCGGAGATTAAGATATCCTTCCAGAAACAAACGCGTTCGGAGCAGCTCAGAGCTGGATGGGGATGCAGCCAATGGAGATCAGGCCCCCCTTCAAAACGGTTGAGTCTCTCTTCTACGCCAGCACGGAAAGAGATGACACTCACGACGTTGTTGTTCTGGCAGCAGACAGGCTGCTGAGAGCAGGCGGAGCTACCGCCGAGGCCAAGAACGTTGAGCGGGGAGCACTGGAGACCGATCATGCCCGTGACGTCCTGCAGGTTGATGCCCAGGAGGCCCAGGATACCGGAGCCCGCCGCAGAGCTGGACTACCTTGGACGTCAGCATTGTCGTACTATGCAGAAGCACAACAGACGAAGAGTGAACTTACGTGCTCGAGGCTGTTGCAACACTGGATATCACCGGTGTTGCAGTTACCGGAGCTTCCGGTAGGGGCCGCGAGGGCGGAGAGAGCGAAGAGGGTAGAGACGGCGACAGAGCGAGCGAACATGGTCGAGTTGGTCGATGAGGACGAAGGGATGGATCGGTGCGTTGGGGTCTGTTGGACTGCAAGAAAAGAGCGACTGCGAACTGAGGTCTCTCTGCCCATCCCACAGAGGTTCTTATACTCGAGGACGGCCGTCTACTATGCGTCGGTACGCCAGCCTCGCCCGACTTGGCACGAATTCCAAGCGTTCAAGTGCAAGGTCTCTTACGTCTCGCCAGTGCGCGCGGGGCTCCTTCACCGGCAGCCATTCAATATTCAATGGTGCGCGGGGCGACTCTGGTAATGGGGCTTACCCATTACCCGCCCTCGCCGTCCCCGCCGGCGAGGTGAAACTAGCACTCGATAATCTTCACCGCTGATCAGCGCCGCAACTCAATCGTCGGGTTCATTGGAACGGGACGCCCGCTCTCGGAATCATATCGCTTATGACGGCCCGGACAGACATGCGCGTTCGAGCTGGCATCGAGTATCCCGCTTGTTACTCGATGCCAGTGCGAGCATCCTTCTCAACCTCGTTTTGACCGGCATCGTTTCATATCCTCGGCGGGCGGTATCAGCGTGCAGTCGAGCCCTCGCTGGCATCGCAGTGGACCGTCTTACCGAATGCGTCTAGAATGATCTGGGTCCTTAGCACAACCGTTACTGCAGGAGGGCTGACGTCCCTCGGCCAAATGACACCGATCGAGTATTGCGGTCTCCCGCGATCATCCATGATAGTACCCTTGGACCATGATAACTGCGTTTCGATTGATACAGAACGACACGGATTTGTCTACTTCGCACAGCGGATGCTCTCGTTCGCGGATGTCTAGCAACACGACTCTCGGCTGACTACGCCTTGGGACCTTTACCCGAAGCCTTGGAGTTCGGCGGTGATCCCGCCGTGTTCTTCGCGGCAGCGGACTGTGCGCGGGCGGGGAAGGAGCCCTTGCTGGTGTCGTTCCCGGCCTTAGCCTGTCAAAGCAAGCCCGTGAGATCGTGTCGCAGCATAGGAGGGCATAGCGACTGGAGCTGACCTGGGTGGACTGGATGCGCGCGGCATCGGTGGGGTTCATCTTCGCGCCAGCGGCTGCAAAGGGAAGGGCGGGATTAGTCGTTGTCGCCGCGGCCGTCAGAGGCAGTAAAGGGATGCCACTCACGAGCACCACCGCGAGATGCCTTGGGGGACATTGTGATGTGAGGAGTGGTGAGGTGGTTGTAGTAGTGGGTGGATGAGGAGCGTCGGAGGCCTGGTGGATAGCAGCTCAACGAGGTCCTCTTTATACCTCTCGTCGAGGCGACTGGCAACGACGGATCCGACGTCCGCGCTCTTCGTACCCGTACGTTCACAGAGATCGTCTGAGACGAGAAGCCGTTCCAAGGCTGCTCTGCGCGATGCGCGATACCCACTGCTGGCCATCTGGCAAACTCTAGTGCTCGATCCGGGAGAGTGACGGTTGAATACGGGACCGCCATACCGCCATTGGGCGGGCCGTTACGTAGAGCACTTATAAGATAAGTTAGTGTGTGAAGAAGCACCATTAATGCGGAACATATTCGAACCCGGTTGTGGAAGACTAGAGTAGCTCGAGGACGAGCGATTTTCGCTGCTATCCTGATCTCTGAAAGATAGAAGTCAGTGATCGGTGACTGAGTGCCCACCAAGGACTTACCTATCGAAGCACGGCGACCCTCGGATACGTGCGCCGTAATCGGATGGCGGACCTGTAAATGCACGTCTGTCGGACTCCTGAACCCGACGATCTCTATTGAACGCCCTACGTTCGAAGGTGCGTTCCTGAACGGGCTGGACCAATTAACTAGGATCTCGCCTCCTGCGTGCGAAATCATCCAAGCGTTACACTATACTCCCGCGCTGATATGTAGTATCTGGGACGTGGACAAGCAGCAGTAGTTGGGGTTTGTGGCTGGGAGGCAGTCAAAATACGCGTCAGCAAGGTTCTCAGGAAGTGAGACTCACCGCGCGGGAACTTCGTAGGAATTTCGCGAGCGATCGTGCGCGAATGCGACGAAGGATGAGGTTATGTGACAATTGCTCCCACATGACTGTGGCTTCCATATAGTCGGCGCTGGGAGAACGGCAGGATAACGGACGGGAACAATGAGTCGGTCCTCGCACCGATGTGAGATCGACGGTTCATCGCTCTTGCAACCCTCCAGTCGGACAACGATTGCGCGAACTCACGCCATTTATGCCAGTGCCAGCTACCATATGCATCTAGTCGACATCCAGTGTCATGGACATCTCTCGAGTGGCAATGCGTAATGCGACCCAGTGTAGCTCTTTAGCGATGTCACGGTCGCCAAGCCATGACATGCCGCACGAGCCATAAGTATTGGGGGGCTACTAACAGAACAACTATCATTGATTTCAGATACATGGTTATCAACGGAGACTAGGATACCAACATGTATGGAGGACGCACCATCATATCCCTTACCTTCCTCCTTCAAGTTGTTGTGTAGACTGATGTGAACGCCCATGAACAGCTGGGGTAGAAATGGTGAAGAATTTTTGGATAAACGACGTGTATCATGGAGTCCGAAACTTGCTTGAGGACGACGCGGACTCGGACTCCCTCCAACTGGAATCGGATCAAGGTTCGGGCATGGTCGGGAATTTCCGTATTGGGCCCCGCAGGCGCCTCTGCTTCGAGTCGCGCCGGCAACGTCCGGGTCTTGCAACCCAAACCACTACCGCTGCCAGCACTTGGCTAACATCTTCTCATTTGAACCCTTGTCGTACGCTACAGCCTTACTAGCTCGTTGAACTCCTGCATTGGATCGAAAACCAGATCATCGACTTCGCATCCCCGAACCTATCCTCGAGTCCGCTTTCCGGACTCGGAGCCACGGAAAGTAAGTACGGCTAGTGCTTCAAGTTGGTCCTTCAATGTCGTTCCCGTAATCAGTTGGTTGTGAATCTAAATCTTCGCCCTACCACATTCTCCCGCAATCTTGCAGTGTCTGCTTCTCCGAGCTTCATTTTTTTCACATATTTTGGGCCTTAATATTCGGTGCACCTTCCAGAAGTTCCCAACCCTGGGCTCTCGGAACGGCCGGCGGTGTTAGAACATGTATGGCTCGCATAGAATCCTCTATCGTCACATTGTTTGTCGATGCTTATGCAAACTGATACCTCCACATCGCCTTCGTTGAGCGGAATTCCAGGGCTTGTTGTTATGAATCAGACCTTTAAAGTTTATTGGGAAGCCCGTGCGCTCTAGTGCCGCATGATACGTTGTGGAATAGTGGCACTGATAAAATCCACTAAGCATGCGTCAGATTGCCTGCGTTCGTGGTACTTAGGCAGCCGCCACGAAAGGCCGCCATAATTGTAAGGTTTAGGTTCCGTCTCTACCTTGATTCTCCATCTCCACGTTATTGGGATATGTCAGGAGACGGTTCGCTGACGTTCGAACTCTGTAGATACCGGATACGGATCTCGGCCTATCACAAGCACCATTCACACTGTTGGGAAGTGGCTGACACCCGCTACGTCTCTCGCCAGGGCTGCATTGCACATGCAATCGAGCATCGATCTGGGCCTCTCCGCTAGTCGCCGATTACAAGGGGGCCGTCTTGCTTGCAGCGAAGCATCGGCCACAAGGTCCGTTCCGGCGCGAGCCCTTGGCGATGAGAAGATTTAAAGGGACCCTCCCCACGCAACCGGCCTCTTTGGGCCATGCAGGCTTTCCCGGTATCCGTACAGCGGCTTATCGGAAGTTCCGTGGATGGTGTATACAGATTGCGAGGTGAGGTGTAAGACTATATTTGCAATCGCGTCGCACTGAATGTATCCCTCAATCGCGTCCAAGTCACGGGCATCGTCGTTCGGAGGAAGATGGTGCTTTATTTACTCACGTCGATGTGAACGTAAATGGGATCCTTGGAAGCACCACGCGTGCCAGTCATTCGTCAGGTGATTTGGGAAGCTACGGAACCATATGTTTTGCCCCTTCGGTGGGTCCTGCGAGCACAAGGTGGTTCGTCGGGAGGGCATGTCGGGTTCCCAGTCCACCGCTTGCAAATCACCCCAACGTCTGCCAAGCAATCCGTTGACGACGGCCATGGAGAAGAAGTCTAGACCAATTATTTGGATGTGGTGAATATAAAACTGTCCAGTGGCGATTGCTTTGCCTCAGCTCGGGATCCACCCAAGCCCTCAAACAGCCTTACCCTACCCGCCGCCTCCTCATGTTCGCCACCACGCTGCTCTGCCAGGTGCTCCTTGTCACCGCGGCATTTGCCATCCCCACCTCCAAGGAGCGCCTGGCGCAGCGCGTCGCCCGTCGCGCCTCCGGCCTCACCCACTTGACCACCCCGAACCAGGTGGTGGTGCGGCCAGCGACGGAGACGGGCTCCAACACCACCCACGCCGAGTTCAGCAGCAACTGGTCGGGCGCCGTCTTGGTTGCGGGATCGGTTCGTAACTTCCATGATGCAGATAGCAAGTGTACTCACCGCTGACGGCTTGACTGTGGTCCTCACCGTCTAGAACACGTTCAAGTCCGTCACCGGGACTTTCACCGTTCCCACTCCCCGCGAGCCCTCGGGCGGCTCTGGCACCCACTCCGCTTCGGCGTGGGTCGGTATCGATGGCGATACGTGCGGCAACGCCATCCTCCAGACCGGCGTCGACTTCACCGTCTCCGGTTCCCAGACCTCCTTCGATGGTACGCTTCTCCTGCCGTATATACTTCCGTTTACCTCCCGCTGACCACCCTTCCATACCTCGCTTATCGCTTGCCGCATGTCGCGACCCGCAGCCTGGTTCGAGTGGTTCCCGGACTTCGCGCACGACTTCACCGGGTTCACCCTCCACGCCGGCGACTCGATCACCGCGTCCGTCGTCGCGACCTCGCTCACGGGCGGCACCGCGACGCTCATCAACCACTCGACCGGCCAGCAGGTGTCGCACACGTTCTCGGGCCAGCCCGCGCTCTGCCAGGAGAACGCGGAGTGGATCGTCGAGGACTTCTCCGAGGGCAACTCCCTCGTGCCCCTCGCCAACTGGGGCACGGTCACGTTCACCGGCGTGTCGGCTGGGCTGGCGAGCGGATCCGAGAGCCCGTCCGGCGCGACTATCATCAATATGGAGCAGAACGGCCGTGTGCTGACCTCTGTGTCGGCGGGTTCGTCGTCGGTCACTGTCGAGTACACCGGGCCTTGAGTGACACTTTAGATGACACTTGAATGGCGCACATTTGTTGTACATGGGTGCGGAGGGTTCAGACGAATGTTTTCACAAGTGCTGTATCTGTACACCGTACAATACGAGAAAGAATGGGCCGTGCGCCATCATGAGAGATGCGCACCGCGACCTTCGAACGAGGAGCCGTGTATGAGACTCATTCGCGATGCCATCCTACAGACACGAGGATGAAACTCAGGGCATCACACCGACTTCGTAAAACTCAGAAGCCAGCGCAGGCCCTCTCGAGCTTCGCGGTCTACCTGGAGACCAACGGATATATCCGGGAAGGTGTAATAAAATCCATGCAGCCCTCCTTGATGACTGGACGAAGTGACCAGGTTAGTTACGAATCGGATGTGTTTGGAATCTTTGAGCTTACATTATTAGCCGGGTGGGGACTCCGGCTTCACACAAAACCTTTTCGTATAATATGCCATCATCGCGAAGAGCATCCGAGCCCATGGCTTGAATAAACGCAGGGGAACTGCCGGCGTGGGAAGGGGCGAGCAGCGGAGACACCCTGAGATCGGTGGCCGGTCCGCCATACGCATCTACATATCCACAGTCCAACGTCAGGGCAAGAATGTATGCATTCAGAGTCAAAGGGCTGCTGACCGTAGGCTCTCACTACGGCCGTACTCGGAAGTGTGACTGCATCCTTGTTTTCTTCGAAAGAGCGCCATTCGGACTTGAATCTAGTCCACGGCGGGGAATCAGTGGTGCCATGAGACACGGCGTCGACACGTGCGACATACTTCTCTGGAACCGCGGACGGATGAACGACGGCAGGCTCTCGCAGGTACTGGCCGGTGAGAGGCCGTCCGGCGAAGAACGGATCGTCCCGAGCCCGTAGCGCGACCGCAGCAGCGAGGTTCCCTCCTGCAGAGTCTCCACCGACGAGGAAAGCCTTCTTCAAGGAGGCTTTCAGATCGGCAGCGTTCTCGGCGACCCACTTGACCGCTGCGTAGGAGTCTTCGAATGGTACGGGGAACGGGTGCTTCGGAGCCATTCTAAGAAGGAACATGTTGAGCTCAATAAACGGACTGGAGGACGGAGTGCGGGGAACATCGTACCTGTAATCCACATTGACGATAATTATGTTCAGCTCAACTGCAATAATCCGGAGGTGATAGTCGTCCATATCGATGTCCCCGAATTGCCATCCTGACGAAACGTGAGGACTATGACTAGAAAAGCATCGGTAGCTTAGAAAGACCCACCTCCGCCATGGAACCACACGAGTACAGGGTAGGTCTCATCGCTCCCGCCCGAGGTGGGCGTTACGATCCTGACTGGAAACTGGCCATCGGGAACGCTTACGGTCCTGTCGGCCACTGTGTACTGCGACTCTGTCGTAGCAATGAGCTGGCGGTGCTTATCGCAGTAGATCAGAAGCTAACAGTGACCTACCATCTGGGAGTTTCTTCTCGTAGAAGTCGGCTAGCACCGCAACCATCGCGCGGCTTTGCCGTGTGTATTCGGGAAGGGACATTCCTTCCGGAGGACCCGCGCGGAGGTGGGCGAACGGCTCAACTGCAATGGCTGCCGCGAGTTCCGGGTCCATGTCTGTCTTTGCTGGCAGGTTAAGGGGAAGGAGTGGGCCAAATTCGGTGTCCAATTCGACAGAGGGAGGAAAGGATCGGATACTTCTTGAGGGGTGGGGAAACCGTCGTTGGCATGGCTAGCTTAAATACGACGACTTGGCAGGCTGAGAGGGGACACTAGTACGTGAGACCGAGTGGTAACTGCGTAGTACCGATGAGGCCGGTGCTAGGGCTCACATCGAGCGCTGAGGAGGAGTCCCGAGGCTTCAGGTGGACTCGTACGAAGTCATCACGCCTCCGATAGCAGTCGCCGCAACCGGTTGAGGCATGCATGATCGTGAGAACATACAAGCTGGCCAATTCAATGAACGCTGAGATTATGCGGTGAATCAGTAAGCTTGTGGGTGACGTCACGGACTGAAATCAAGCTACCTAACGGGTACCATAGCCTCCTCCTCGAGTCCGCCTTGGAATTTGTCTTGCCAATTCCAGTCACGACGAGTCCGACTCCGAGTCGGAGCCGCGATGAGTACTCAGCAGGTTGGTGGAGGCGAGGAGTTTCAAGCCAGCGCTGCCTCGATGAAGCTTGATGGCAAGAACAAAGATTCGCTCTGCCAAGCGACGTCGACACGGAGTCAGACTCAACCTTGTTCTGCCCACAGCCTCGTACATAAGAAACGCTCGAAGCAGTCTGAATCAATTGCAAATACACATAAAAATCACAACCATCCTATCGTACCTACGGCGCCCACAGGGTATCTATATAAGCTCGAGCGTCACCTTGGGTCCAAGTAAGTACACCATTACGCGTCTGCAACCTACGCAAGGGAGTATTAGCGACGCGTACAGTGGGACGTGGGTGGAGGAGGGCCTGGGTAGCGTTGATGGGGGAACCCTGAGGCCAGCGCCGCATGGCGGTCGACGGCAGCGGCGAACGCGCACGGTAAAGATAGGGGGGTATACATGCAAGCGCGACGACGCTGTCGTGTGCGGGCCCCACGCGCGAGAAGGAGAAGGAGGACAAGGAAGGCGGCATTGGGACAGGTAACCAAGCACGTGGGGAGAGAGATAGGTAGTCTGGGAAGAGCAGACGTGCGGACGTGGGAGGGAAGGCAGCACAAGAGACGGAGACAGGGCAATCATAAAATAATGCGTAGCACACTAGGGGAGGCACAAGGGTCGTGGAAACGGACATTGTAGGATACGGGCGAAGAACGGAAAGGACAGTAATGCGCAGAAGACGGAGGGGAGTACGGCACTTCTCTCAGCTGCTTATGTGCGGGAGGGGAGCAGGACGCACGCGAGATACCGGTACAAGAATCGTACAACCAAGAGGTAACCGAGGCGGGGCATGATAGAGTCGGTGTCAGATGCTTACTCGGCGGTGCCGACGTACGCATCGTCCTCGTCGTACTTGCTGTACTCGGTGGGGGCGAGACTCTTCCGTTGGTTTGCTGCCTCGGTGGGGTATACGGACGAAGGGGCGGAAGTATCGGGAGAGTACAGCACGCGCATGCCCATGTTGTTGTAGTTCGCGGCGGGTGCAGGAACGGCGGGGGAACCAGGGGCAGCAGCTCCCATGGCGCGACGCTCGGCATATGCACGGAGCATGGCATCAGGGGACATCACGTTGGCGTGCATGGGCTGCATTGGCATCACGCCCATTATGGGGGACTTCGGCACCTGGTGGGTCGGGCTTGGGGGAGCCGGCATTGGACTACTGAAAAGCAGTTCATCCTTCCCGCCCTCTCCGCCTCCAACGTGCATCACTAAAAAGAAGAGTTAGAAAGACTGTATAGGCAGATATGAGAAAGAGGACGCACTAGTCAACGCGGGCATGACTTCATCGATGCTAGGACGAGGCTCGGACTCCCGGCCAGACATGCGAGCACGGATATCCTCGGAGGTAAGAGTGAGGGGGCCGTCGGTCTGGATCGGGGACAAGATAGGCGATCCGTTGCCCGAGCTTTCGGAGGAGTATTGGCGATCGGGCAAGGGTGGGACGGGGACGTGACTGGTGTGGTAGGCGCGAGACTGGCGGGCACGGCGCGATTCGGATGACGGGCGGGGATCGGCAGCGAATGAGACACGAGAGACGCGGTTCTCGAAGGCGGAGGTGCGGACACCAGGACGAATGTGAGACATGTGGGGGGCATCCGAAGAGACATTGTCCTGAGTCATCCTACCCTGCGCGCCTATGCCAGCTTGACCACCCTCGACAGCAAAAGTGGAGGAGGGACGGATAGCACCGAAAGAGAACGACGATGCACGATTGCCTGACATAGCCATGCTGTTTCGGACAGCAGCATTGGCTCCGGCGCCGGAGAGCGACTTCCAGTCAGTGGAAATTGTCGACATACGCTTATCAACCATCTCGCTGAACTGCTTGCGCTTCTCCTTGCCCTTCTGACGACTGATCCTGACGAAGGCCGCGGAAATAAGCCCAATGACCAAGAGAAGGGGAATGAGGACGGCAGCGGCGACAGCACCCTTGGACAGTCCGTGCTTTTGAGTGGGCGTGTTGTTGACCTGTTCGACGGCACCAGCGACGGCCGTGCCGTCAGTTGAAGTACCAGAGTGCGTCGCGGTGAAGAATGGGCCAGGAGGGAGGGTAGCGGCAAAGGGGGGTTGCCCCGCAGGAACGATGGTGAATTGGAGGTTCACGGACGAGGTCGAGTTCCACCAGCCAGGTTTGAGGGTTGCATTGTAGCTGCCAGTCTTGTAGTTGACATTCTCCCACTCGTGGATAACCGGGCGGGCAGCGCTTGGGGCATACAGGTAAATGTCGACGGCTGTCGTGTTGAGGCATGAAGTATCCCAGCTGATAGCGACTGGCTGACTGGCATCGACTGTCTGGCCCTTGGTGGGTGTCTTGTAGAGACCGCCGGTTGAACAGCCTGGTCGGGTAAAATGTCAGTCAATGACGAAGTAGGGGTTACTTTCGGTGTAGCGATTATTATCAAGCTACTCGAGAGTCTGACTCTCGACGGCAACATGATGGATATGGCCGCGAACGTTCAACTTGGCCTCGAGTCGCGCGACCTTCATGGCGTGAGTAGCTCGCCAGAGTCGCCAGTGACGATACAATTCACCCATCGCTTGTGGGATGTCGAGGTGCTCGAGACAGGAATTTCACTCACCATCACGTTTACTATGCGGGGTGCTATGTTGATGCGCACCAACGGCGTGACCCAAACGAATCGTTTTGAACCCGTTCTTCATAGTTGACGTTAAACGAGTGTGGGGGGAAAGGAGGGGGGGTGGAGAGGGAAGGGGGGCTCGACGGCGAGAGCGGCGACGAGGAAGACGACGAGAACGGCGGCAACGATGATGGTGGCGGCGAACAAGGGAGGAATGCTCCGACCCGCCCTCTCCCCTTCTTAGACGCCCAAAATAACAAATTCAACTCCGAACATCAAAAGTTTCTGTTCGGATAAATTTATGAGGCTTACTCCATCTTTACTCAACAATAACCAGGTAATCAACGTCATCAAGCTGCCCAAATGTTTACAATGGTGAGGTCCTTTTGGAAAAACCACAAAACGTCGCGAAAGATGCCTTGATTACAATTCACGTCTACAAGCCACACCGTCTAGACGCACATATTAAACAATCAGTAGCGCTACACTCCGACCCTGAGTCTTGAAACATAATAGTGCACCATCACATGATACACGGCAATGCTGCCCCCTCGCTCAAGGTGACTGGGCAGCACGCGGGGGTACCAACATTGGCTTGCGCTTAGTATGCAATGCGATCCATCCCTCGGGGAACCTATGACCATGCCTTAGCCCCAGATGTCCACGGGTTAATATCAACTACTTACCTTCCAGCCATGGGTAGCAGCAGCTCTTCTATAGCCATCCAAGGCCTCCTGCATTCCATAAGGTCTGCGATGAGAACGTCCATCCGAGGGATTATCAGCCGGAGAACGGCAGAACATCACAGATGGATACGCACGTATCCCAGTTCGAGGCAAGTCGTGCCGGCTTCGGATCCAAGTTCGAGATCGCGAGTTTGATCTGGATGAGGATCGCAGAGATGCTGAGCAGTGCCATGTCAGCTTCGTGGATGATAGCCAGTTGTAATCTTTCCGAAACGTACCTGTAGCTCGGGAGCCAGCCTATGACGCCGACGCCGCCATAATTGAGTTCCAAAGCTTGAGTGCGGTGATGAGACTACTCACCGTCAGCAGTCAAGAGATCCATGCACATAGAACCTCCTGAAGGAATCGAAAATGCGCTCAGCGAGGAATGACACCGAGTGCATCGAACACAAACCAAGAGTGACATGGCCGCCGCCGCCCTAAGGT
Organism: Ganoderma multipileum BCRC 37180; assembly: GCA_000338015.2. NCBI lineage: Eukaryota > Fungi > Basidiomycota > Agaricomycetes > Polyporales > Polyporaceae > Ganoderma > Ganoderma multipileum. The sequence continues at coordinate 115,063 of BACB01001500.1, forward strand.
CATGGATGGGAACCGTCAGGAAGGACGCGCCCTTAGAGGAGGGCACAGTCGCTTACCTGGCTAAAACCCAAGAATCTAGGCTTCAGAATGCGGAAGAACGGCGGCGCATGAGGGAACCCGGCAGGGAAGCGGATCTCGAACACCAGAGAGTTGACGCCGCTGAACGGCCACACCAACCCCCCCCTCTGGTCAGCTTAGTTTTCGAGGCCACACATTGCGAGCGAGCACTCACTGTTTTGCCATGTCCCGCGCGACAGGCAGCGTCGGATCGAAGGAATGCAGCTCGATGATCCACTGGTACAGGTTGTCGCCGATGAGGTCCTCGGGCATGTACCACCCGAGCTCGCGCAGGCTCTTCGCCGCCTTCTGCTCCTTCAGGATGCCCTTCAGCTCCCGCTGCAGCGCCGTCGTCGCCTGCACCGAGGATTCCGTGGGAGGGGGGATGAGGTGCTCCACACACTGCTCGACCCACGCCCGATCGTGTTTCCAGTCGTCCGCGCCTTCCATCTCGTCGTCTACATGCGGTGCAGTGGAGATGACCGGCGCCGCTTCGAATATCTTCAAGTCTTCTGCATCGTAGTCCACCGGGATGTACTCCTCGCGGCGCGCTGCGAGGATCTTCTCCAGGGCATGGGCAGGTTCAGGGATCCGGATAGCCTTCCTCGAAAGGGTGAGCGGATACGCGGGGTCCAAGGGGACGTATGGAATCGATTCGTCAATCTCATCGGCTTGGACGGGCTCGTTATTGTTCGGCCACCCGAGGTAGTTATTGCCGTAAGCGGGGGTCGGTGCCCACTGACCGGATCCACTGCCCTTGACCATGAAGTATCGACTAAGTAGCGTCCGTCAGGAGGCGGACTAATCATAATCAATACGAAGCCACGCTCACCAGATAATCCACTCGGTCTGCGCAACGACGAAGTACGGATTGGTAGAGACAAACTTGCTCGGCAAGTTGACGATCTCTGCGAGGGCGACGCAGTTGTTGATGCGTGTGGCGCTGTTCCGCCAGCAAGTCTGCGCGCCGGCCGCGTAGCTTCCGGTCGAGACGGTGCCGTCCCTGGCGAAGTACACACCTGAATCATAATGGTATGTTAACGGCTTGCACCCTTCCTGAAGAGGTGACATTCGTACCATTTCCATACGCTCGTCCGTGGACTATGGACTTGAACCAGAGACCGTGTCGTATGATCTATATATTCGGCGTCATGAGAAGCGCACTACATGCCCATCGAGAGAAACTCGCCGAATGCCAATTCTTGGCGGGTGAACCGTGGAAAGCCTGCGGTACGTGGTAAGGTAAGTCCTGATGAAACTGACCGAGGATGCGAAACCCCTACGTAGAGCGACGGATACTGCCGAGCCTTCGCATTCTCCTCCTGTGCTTTCTGGACCGCCACACGGAACTTGGCTTCAGCATCCGGCGCGCCGACGCTGAATCGGAACTGACGCCACTCGTTTCCTACGAACAGCGATTATGCGAAATGCTGCAAAGGATATCAATGACAGGACGAACCAATATTCTTGACCCGCTCTTCGTCGGATGTGAGCTCTTCGAGGTGGGCCGTGCAAGAGCCGACGATCCAGCGTAGTACAGACCACGCGGCGAGCGGAATCGTCTTGTCGATGTCTTGGAGACGCGTCTTCGCTCGACCAGCTGCTCGCGGTTGCTCGAGGTGCTTCTTCATCTCGGCGATCTATGGCACCCCCTACGTCAGCCATCGTGCCGCATCGAGCCTAACACCACTTACCGGGGGAAGGGAGTCGATCAGTTGGACAATTGCACTGCGCATCTATAACACGTCGTGAGAAACGCGTAACGTCGAAAGCTGAGGGCCCTGCCTCGTTTGCTGGGAGCTTGTCAAACTCGCATAAGCCGTCCGACCCCGCAGGAACACTAAAAGTCGATTTGCCCTTCACGCGAAGTCCCATGCCCACTGGGAGTGGAGAGTCGGGCGCGTTCTCGGCGGTGCCGATGTACGCCAGCGAAACCAGGAGATCGACGATGGTGGGATTCGCACAGATTTCGTACTGGCACAAGGTCAGCGCATGTTAAGATCGATGACGGAGAATGCGTACCTCAAGTGAAGGCCCACGATTGAGGTTATAGTACTGGTATGTACACAGCTTGGAGCTGCACACGTACGGCTTCAATGCATCGAGGTCTTCCTTGAGTTGCTGGTGGCAAACTAGACAGTAGCGAGGGCAGAGCTGCGTAACGCGAGACGTTCAGCGCGGCACGAGGCTTCTACGGCAAATAGCTCACCGTGATGCGGCGTAAGAGGTAAGAGAACGCCAACAACGCAAGGTTGATAGGATGCTCTCCGTTACGCTCGAGTAAAGGATCCGGCGGGAGCATGTAGCTTTGCCCCAGCAGACGGTCCGCCATGTCGGCGCTCTGAATCTCCTATTAAATCCTCATCAGCATCTAGTACGCTAAACGCACGCACGCAAACCACGTACCTGTCCTCTCAATCGGACGATATCCCCAGGTGGTTGCTGGGAGGTCTCTACTTCCCACCAGAGTGCCTCCGCGGCCGCCCACCCGAGACCGTATTGTATACGGAGCTGAAGGATCCGGAGGAAGTGGCCGTTCAACAGACTCTCGAGCGACGAGCTCAGACTAAAGGGCTGGAAACCGCTCAACGTTTCCTCCTCCTGCGGCTCGACAGTCTCAGGCGCTGGATCAGCCCCGTCCAGGTCCATCATTTCATCGTCCGAGTCCTCGAACGACGGTTCCGCGACCACGTCTGCCGGTGGCGCGTCGTACTCTTCTTTCAACCCATATCTACGGATCGTCTCTGCAGCCTCGTCCGTCGTTGGCTTGTACTTGGGCGTCAGCCCCACACGGAACTGCGGCACAGACCCATGGACATGTGCGGAATCGGTGTAGGTCGCATCCGGCTTGACGACGGGGTACACGCCCCGTAGTCCAGAAATTAGGAGCGTGAGGTGCTGGGGACGCGAAAGGAGCTGCTTATCCCAGGCCATCAGAGCGCGAGGCGGGATGGTGTCTGCCAGAAACCTTGCGGGTAATGAAACGGACAGCGCGAAGTCGTCGACGCCGAAGGGAATGAATCCGGGATGATAGCCGTATGCAACGATCTCGTTGAACTCCCTGGCAAACTGGTCATTAGATGTCGTAGACGTACCTATTGGAAAATGGAACGCACCGCTGAAGGACAGTCCGATCAACCCTGCTGCGACCAGCCTCAGCTCCGAACATGCCTACGTCGTCGTCCAGCTCGTAGTCTACTAGTTCATCATCGTCATCGGACTGGTCCTCTTCATCTTCGCTGGTTGGCCGGTTGACCCCTGAATAGCGTGCAGCGGCCGTCTTTTTAGCTAACTTCTCTAGCAGTCTCGTTAGGAGTTGTTCAATTGTGAGCGCGCCATCCTCATGGATAGACTCAGTGACGCGCAGGATGTGTGCCGGAAGCTCGTCTTGCGAAGAACAGAAGAAAGAATGATCCGATGGATATTCGGAAGTGTCTTTCACAGGGGGATGAGCAGATGAACCAAGTCGAGAGACGTACCACAACGCGCGACATACCAGACACAAGGAGAGTCAAGGAAGCGACTAGCTCCCCATCTGCATGAGCAATGGTGCAATCAAAGGAGCCATCCTCATCACCAGAAACGATGCCTTTCACGGGGGATATCTCAGGCCAGGATGAAAGGAAATATTCGAGTAGTGGCGTACCAAAGATGCGAAGCCCTTGAACCTCAACTCCCTGCTCAGCAGTCTGACAAGCGTTTCGGAGGTCGAATTGGAAGCGTTTGCGACCCCTGGCGGGGACCTTGGACGTGGTCGTCTCCATATAGCGGTGGTTGAAGGTACGTTTCAAGGAAATGTGTGGTTCACTGGCAAGAGAGGTGAAGGACTTGCCGCAGCGGCGTGGGTCTGACAAACGTGTACAGGTCTTCCGACTTCTTCGTTGAGATCAACGCAGAAGGCCGATTACTTCCCAAGGTTTGACGGGGTGCCACTCGACCGACTCGTCAGCCGGCTTGCCTCGAGGACAACTTGAGTAGCAAGTCTCGGGGGCTTAACTTAGTTGAGGCTGAGTGACGAATGTCGGAAAGTACTAACTAGCCTCTTCCATCCACAGGCACGGTGTCACAATCAGAAGGACGTGTCGTGAGTCTCGAAGTGAACGGGTAGGCGTAGGGGCACAGATAGTGGTCAAAATGAGTAGAATTTAGGAGGGGTACAGACCAGGTACAGACTGTGGGGCAACGTTCCGCTCCAGATCTGGGCAGCCGCAATCATGGAATTAGCCGAGTCGTGGGATTTCTGACTTCTGCAACAATCGCCCCAGCCACATAACCTCGTGCTATCCGAAGTACTCAGGAATCTTTGTTACATTGGAGGACATACTTTGGGATGAAGCCGGCCCGGGTGCGAGTACACTGAACCACCCCTCTATTATGCACCATACTAACGCGCGGAAACCACAGGTCTCCTATCCACCGCACCACGGCAATACGGCGATGTCGAGGTCAGCCAGGCTGATATCGATGTAAACAAGGGGGCTTAGTCTACCCAGGCTTCATCTGTGACCATTCGGAATTTCGGTCTTCAAGACAACTCTGGCCTTGAGAAGCATCGTCGTCCGAGTGCGAGTCCTCCCATCATCCCCGTTTCCTCCTACTCTGCTCTCCGACATCAGTCCGAGGTGGGTGGTACAGAGCACTGTTCCCTGGGCCTCTTGAGCTGACTTTGGATCTGTCGAAGGAGCAGCGTTTCCATCCTCCATGCGCGTATGGTCGTACGTCCCGTCGGCGTCCGCCACAAACATGACGAAATCCTGCAAGAGCACGCACTCGCCCGCGGTCCATTGGAACCTGAGTGCGAGGTCGACCATCTCGTGAAGATCCCTCTCGAATTCGCGCACGACCATCGCCGAGATGCTGTCCCACGTTCCTGTAGCGCCGCAGATGATGAGAACGTCCGCGACGATGATGGACAACGTCTCGAACAGCCGCCGTGTTTGAGCCTCCCCGGTCTCTAGGAGACTTTTGACATGGGCGCGACAGAGGGCTCTCCACTTCCCAGCAATCGACTGTGGCTCTAAACCCGTGCCGGTCAGTGTATTCACGGTATATGACGAATCGCTGAATCCATACGTCGCTCTCGGATACTCAGGTAGATCCCTTCCAAAAGGCCTCGCGAGTCCAGGACCCCCAGATCCCAGCTCGTAGCCAGCCATCGCGTATACGTCGCCATTCCAGCCTGGAGGCTCGTTTGGATCATGCTGCGGTCATTGGCGCAACCAGCCGAGCGCAGAGCCGAGATGAGGGAAGGGGGAATCCAGGCGTACCGCTCGAGCCTCTTCGCCGCCTTCTGCACCGTGAGAGTGTCTTCCGAGGATCCGAAGAGGAAATGCGGTCCATGCGCGAGCCTCTCTGCCGTCCGGGCGATCTGTGCGTTCAACCCCTCGACAAGGCGCACGACCTCGCTCTCGTCGACGGCATCCTCCTTGGCCAGGAAGCTCTGCGCCTCCCGCAGCTCGGCAGTGCGTGCTTGGAGGCGCGCTGCAGTCGATCGTCGCTCCTTCTCCGCCTGCGCGTGCGCCCTCTCCAGCTCAGCGATCTTCGCCACGCTGTGCTTCGCCTCCCCCTCGCACTGCGACAGCCGTCCTTGCAGCCGCTGGACCTCCATGGCGGCGTCTTCGCTTCGTGCCTCGCTCTGGATCCTGGCCGTTCTCTCCTGCTCCACCTGCTCCCGGAGCTGTGCTGCCTCCTGTTCCGACGACTCCAGCTGAGCGAGGCGCACCTGAAGCTGCTTGGTTTCCGCCATCATCGTCTCGAGCTGTTTCTGTTGCTGGTCCAGAGCCCCCCTCTCGAGTTCGAGCTGGTCGCGGAGGTCGTCGACCTCGCGCTGCCTTCTCTCTACCTCCTGGCTCAGCTTCCCCTCTCCCACCGTCAACTCCTCGTCGGTGTCCGCGGGTTTGGGGCCATTACGGATGGCGCCACCGCGGAGTCTTCGGACGATCCATGCGAAGAGAGCGGAGGGAGCTTTCGAGACGTGGAAGGAATGTTTCATAGTGGAGGTGTTGTGTGGTGAGCAGCTGGGGAGGGCGGCCAGACGCCTGGACCGCATTGGAATATATCCCGCACACGCACGACTCAAGATATTCTGCGTCACCCTCAATGATTTGGGGTTTAATGCGATGCATCAGATACAATCCGCGGGTTCATGTCGCTTTCATGATCGCCAGAAAATAAGGAGGATCGACGACCTCATACCTGGTCTTGCTGACTCCACGTGTTGCGCGGAGTAGGTGAGAACTTGTTAAGGTGGGCATAAGAGGAAATTTACTACGTCATGCAGCGGTATTCGCAACATGCCTTCCGAAAGCGTCGTCGGAACGGTCATCGATTGACAATGAGACTTAGGCCAGGCCGGTCTACCTCGCTCATCTGCAGTGATTCCTGACAAGGATAGCATTCTTCACACCCATCTGCCCCTGCTTCGCTTCCGAAGACCGAGCTTTGAGCGCGCAGGGGTTGATATCTGTCCGAACCCCGGAGTATCAGAGATCTCAAGATGTTCGAGGGAGTCGAGTTCAACAGGAGGGGCATGCTTTAGCTGAAAATTCCAGCTCGAAAATTGGCACTCCACATGTGTGTGGCACCTCGTTGGCATCTGTTTACGGGTATTACTCAATGTCTCGACAGAGAAGCCATCTTAAACCCTTGACGACATCGTTCCTGACCGTCTCCGCAAGCGCGAGGGCTGGAAAGTGGTAATGAAACCCATGACCAACGCCAGGGTATCTGCGGGTTTCCGTCAGAATCAAATCAAATCTGTACGGCAAGACATGCACTCGAGCACGCACAAGTCAATCATGGTCTTGACGCCAGCCTCTCTCAGGGCCTTCTCGTACATGATGCCGTCGTCGCGGAGAACATCGAGGCCCATGACTTGAATATAAGCAGGCGGCAAACTTTCATGGGAGGAACACAGGAGAGGAGACATCCGCGGGTCTAGTGGAGGCCCACCATACGTTTCTGGGAGGCTTTAGTCGACCACGACAGCTGGTCAAGCTTAACCGCAACCTACGGAGGAAATGGCGAAGGGAAGCGGCAGGAACTGGCGGGTTCCCCTCGTTCTCCACGATAGAACGCAGCTCGTTCTTCATCCTAGATTTACGGGCTGAGCGATTGACTTTCTTCAGGTCGAGGATGTCGAGCTCACCTCTCAGGATAGCCATCAGGATGGATGGTAACTGGTTCTCGAAGAAGTTGTCCGGTGATCTGTCGCCCAGCAAAGAAAGGATCGTCGCGTGCCTGTTGGCACACGACAGCGCTGAGGTTTCCCCCCGCAGAATGACCACCCACGAGGAAACCCTTACACGGATCGACCTTTAGCGACTCGGCGTTATCGATGGTCTAATCATCACGTCAGAATGCGCGACCTGGCACACGAGCGTGCCCATGTACCCATTTCAGAGCTGCATAACAATCGTTCACTCCGGTAGGGAACGGGAACTCCGGGGACAACCTAAACAAAGGTTAGTCAGGATCACGTTAGGGCGCAAAAGGAGGAGTTCACCGATAGTCTACGTTCACCACTGAGATCTGGAGATCGACACTGATCCGTCGGAGATGATAGTCGTCCAGCTCTATCGTACCAACGCACCCGCCTAGATATATTGTTAATGTAAGTCAACAAGGCTGATAGTTGAGGATGAGTATACAGCTTACCCCCTCCATGGAAATGCACCAATACAGGAAATCTCCGGCTATCATCGTCCACTACGGGTATGATGCAGCGAACAGAAATTTCTGCCCCATCTACTTTCACGGTTTTGTCTATGACCGTATGCTTCGAGGCTGCAATCCGATCGGAATTAAGACTAGTAGTATCATACAACAACTGAGACGTACCAGGGGGTAGACGAGTTACGTGAAACCTTTGTGTGGGCTCGATGACGTTTTTGAAGAACTGGGTCCTCATCTGCTCTATCGTTGGGAGGACCTTCGGCCATGGTACGTTGAGGAGAGGTGCGATGGCAGTAGCGTACTCAGGATCCATGCCAGTTTTCAACTGTTAACGCATCATCTTTGTCGTGCTTTATATCTCGCTGACCATGAGATCAGCCACCATCCCGATGTTCGGACTCCCGAGTCACGCTCGAGATACGCACCGTTCAGAAGATTAGTGCGTGAGCATGATTGCGAACAAGACGTAATACTGCAATGGCGTAGACCCTGAATAGTCCTATGTGCTTCCAAGCATCGATAATCGAGTCAATGCAGCGTTTGGCGGGCCTAGGGAAACCAATGTATTAAATGGTGCTCTGAAGGTGACACGCCCAGATTTAATCGAGAGAATGCGAACCTATGACCGGTCTCATGAGAGCCTCCATGACAGAAGGAAAATGATAATGATTGGTAACCAGTTGGCCAGAAACCAGAACCTGCTTCTCCAAGTCTGACTTGCGCTCGAAGGCTGAAGCTGGCTAGCCTGGCTGAGTTGCTCAAGCTACCGTGACAGGGCTGGTGACAAATACTAATAAATAAAGGGTTTTGAGCGAGGCGCCGCACTTCCCATCTTCTTCAACTGAACGCCCAGGAAGGAACTGCCCAATGCTGTTCCGTCTCCGACCTTCCTATAATTGTCACCCCTTTGTGTAGAGATTTACATACTGATAAAGAGTCATATCTACCTACGGCTTCGCCGCTCCCAGAGTGAAAATCAATGTCAAGACACGATCCACATTTGCACAGATACCTAGAGACCGGAGTCCCAAGTGCACGCGGCCCATGCCTGCTTCGCGTGTCAGGCGCGTGCTCGTGGTGAGGTATCTCCGTGGGTTCCTTAACTAAATACCAGTTTTCGCACCGACTTCTTCCTCCAGAAGGCACAGATAGCGTGCGGGGACCTCGAGCCGTCGTCTGGTACCCGCCTAATGGCCGCTCATCGCGCGCATGTCGCGCCCCAAGCCCGCCACGTTCCGCGTCTCTCTGACTCTGACCATCACCAGGCGGAACGCACACCCTACGCGCTATTTTCGAGGAGGCGCTGCACGTCGGACGGAGGAGGCGTGTTTGCGGACGATATGTGCCCGTGCGGCGCGACGGCTCCCCCCTTCCTCCCCTCCTTCATCTCTCATGGCATCCCCACCGCACTAAACAGAACGATCACAGCCGAGTCGACATCGCGCTATGCCCCCCTCAGGCTCGTTCATCTCCTTCGCTGCGACAGCGTGCAAGATCGCGCTCGTCTTGACGACATTTGGCTACGCCGGTATGGTTGCGCACCGGATGCGCACCCAGAACGCGCAGTTGCAGAAGGCCGTGGACGAGGCGAGGGTGGAACGCGAGAGGCTCCTCCAGCAGGTCGCACTAGAGCGGAGCAGGGCAAAGAGTGTCGTCGAGGAGAAGCGCGAGGAATCCGAGTTCTGGAGGAGGATGGAAGCGTTGGCGCGGTCTGAGCTGAGGAACAGGGACGAGGCAAACGGGCTGGAGACGAGACTCATGCACGGCTCTTCGCTTGATCTTTCTGAAGTCTCGCAAGCAACTCCTAGCGACATTTCGCCTATCCAACGCGCGAGTTTTGCGGATGCACAGTCGACCATTTCCTCCTACGACGACATTGTCCCGGTGATGGTCCGCACTCTGAACTTCGAAATCTCGGAAGTCGCGTCTCAGGTCACGAACACCTTCCGCGTTGCCGATACCTCCGACCCCGATAAGGTCGGCCAGGCGTTCGAGCGTGCGCGCGAGGCGGTAGGGCCTGTGATGGCGGAGCTGCTCGAGTCAATACAGCACCAGGACGATCCTATCCTCATCGACATCGCTCTGAAGGCTGACATGGTCGGCTTCGCGGCGGAAGTCGCATCCGCATGGGATTTCCAGCACCAGAGCAAGCCGGTGTTTGCGGGGCTATACAAACAGATGCGACGTTCAGGTGCGCCATATCCAAATCGTCCACACCGTAGTTTCTAAAACATCTTTCTTTCAGAGTCGCAGCTGGTGTCGGGCCAATGGCGCTCCCACGCCCGCAAGTATTCCAAGCAGCGCCTCTACAACGGCCGCGATCTCGTCCCGGATTTCTCCCAGCAGCTCGCCGAGCGGATATCCGATCTGCTGACTGTCGCTGGTGGTTCATTCCTCGCGGATGACATCCACGCACAGTACTCGCAGCATCTGGAAACCATCGTCCGCACCGCTCTCGATCTCCAGCGCATTATCGGCGAGGAGGTGATCGAGTGCGACTATGAGGTGCTCACTGCGCGCTTCGACGAAGTGTTCGACGCGGAGCAGATGGAGGACATCTACAACGGAGAGATCGCTGCCACGGGACCACCGGGAACCGTCCCTCACGTTCTCTCCACCGCTGACCTGGGCTTGCGGCGTTCGGAGAGGGTATCTGATCCCAGAGACGGTGACGATGGTCTCACGACGACGATCTTGTTGAAGCCTAAGGTTGTGCTAGATACTGTTGTGTACGAGCTCGGACTTGTCGACGAAGAGGACGCTAGCCCCTCGACAGTGGGACCATCTCCGTGACCTGACTTTTCTTGGACACTTTGCCATACATTGTAATCATACCACTATGTAATCTGTAATGCCTAACCTACATCAATGATGACCCCGATTATTTCAACGTCCCAGGGAAACGAAATTTGAGAGAATGCCTATCAAAACGACTGTCAGAAGTCATCAAGACGACTCTGCCAGGCTCAGAAGCCACCGCAGACCATCGCGAGCATCATTGTCGACTTTTCGGGCTACAGATATCCATGGAAACGTGTAATAGAATCCATGGACAACCCCATCGTATCTATGATAAAGTCAATACATTAGTTCCAGCAGAGAGGCGTTGAGGACCCGATAGACGCGTACCGTACGAGCTTCGTCTTCACACCTGCTTCCCGTAAGACTCTCTCATAGACCAGGCCATCATCGCGACATGGATCCTGTTCCATGACTTGCAAGTAAGTGGGAGGCAGTCCGGCGTGAGTAGATGCAAGAAGGGGGGATGCACGGGGATCCGTCGGGTGTGCACCGTAAGTTTCTGTGGCAATAAATTCAGTAGTGCGGCAGGCGGTTATCGAAAAGAGAATCACGCACGATAGCTGCTAAGTACCCGCTCACTATTAAGGAGCACTGTGTCTACATTCTCTTTGAAGGAGGTCATGATGGCCCGATATCTAACACGGGTAATTCCCACTACCACATCAGCAGCTGCCAAAATGGGACGAGCGAAGCACGCACTTGTCCGGTTGGGCGAGTGGATGGACGACTGATGGTTCACGAAGGTATTGTCCCGTAATCGGGCTCTCGGAGAAGAATGGGTCATCGCGAGCCTGAAGCACCACGGCAGCGGTTAGGCTAGCCCCCGCAGAGTCACCTCCTATAATGAACCCATTCTTCAGGGACACGCGAAGCTTTGTTGCGTTCCCGACGACCTAAGGAGGATGCTTGCGACGTAAGTATCGGGAGGAGCAATATGTGAGAGATGGCCTACACACCCATTTCATAGCAGCGTAGCAATCTTCGAACGCCGTTGGGAACACATGCTCTGGTGCCCGTCTAGCTTCGAGTTAAGCCTTCAACGGCGAAACGTACGAGAATGTCAGTAAACGCTGGAACTAACCTATACTCTACGTTGATGATCGCGAGCTTCAAATCAACGCAGAGTGTTCGCAAATGGTTATCGTCCATGTCGATATTCCCTAGTAGCCATCCTGAAAATAAAAGTATGAGGATCCAGTCACTAGGGGAAGGCTGTACAGTGTGCGCACCGCCGCCGTGTATCCAGACTAGAGCGGGGAAGTGAACAGTGCCGGACTCATCGCCAGGCGTTACTACGCGAACGGCTATCGTCCCACCATCGACCGCGACAAGGCTGTCAGACACAGTATATTCTGACTCTGCCGGGTCGAATGGGATTAGCCTACTGTATTGTCCCCCTCGATATATCCAAACAAACCAGATGGAAGTCGTTCCCCATAATACTTCGAGAAGGGGGAGAGGAAAACACGCGACTGTTGTCGAGCGAAGGAAGCAAGAGACATGCCCTCCGGGGGAGCAAGGGGTAGGGTGTACGCAGGGTTGGAGGTGAGAGCCTCAGCGAGTTCGGGGTCCATGACGATGTCCTCAGGTAGAAATGGTCAGAGTGTAGAGATCGTATCGATGCAAGTCAACTGAGACCGGAATGCGAGCTCGAATTCTCGCTCTTGTGGGGGTCCTTGTCAGTATCGGTGCGCGATTATCTAAGACAGCCCATAGTGCGGCTCAGGGTTGCTAGTTTCGGAACAGGGTGAGCCTCTTGAGAAAACAAAGTGCTCCAGCGAGGCTGCTCAAGTATTGAAGAACTGCGAACGTGTTTGCAGACTGCAAGACGGGTGTCCAAGTGTTGCGATGGTTTCTATAGAGGGTGTGGCACCATTAGAATCTGTTGTAGTCGGAGCCCATCGGGGAATGAATTCAGTCTAAGGCAGGTTCACGACCCGCTATAACTAAAGATAACTAAAGATAACTAAATTGAAGCTCCGGCAGCTGCCTCCAGGTTAATGATGCCCGGTTGGCGAAAGTTCGCTAATAGCTTCAAGGTCTCACATTTATATATCCTTCGTCGCACAAGACCCTTTCGCATGTTTCTTCCCTCTTCAAACCTCCCGACCACTGTAGTCCTATTCGACTCTCTCTACATATGGGTTATGCCGTTTCGCGACCATCGCAGGTATGGTCCTCCTACTTACTCAGGCTGTACTGGCTGGGCTTAGCGCGAGCAGCGAATCTCAGTACTTCCAGGTACTAGTTCTAGAGAACCGACGCCTTCGCAACTCCACCGAAATGATCGGAATTTCCTTCTAGAGCTTTCATCAGTCTTACTGTAAGTACTGTCCCAGCTTTTACTGGTCCGGGCTTGCCTCGGCATCTTCCAGCGCGAACCGACAAGATCTCTCTTCCTTCCAGCCATGTTCGAATCGCAGGGCCCCAAATGATATTAATGTAAGTAGTGTCCTCCTGGTGACATGTTGAAATACGTGCCTGACCTTATACCCACGCTAGCCCTGTTTCCGTTCGCGTACTGCGCTCACGTTGCCAGAACGGCAAGATCGATTTACCTGAAGACTCCGCTGGTTTCGCGAGAGTACTGGGGTCGCACTGTATAAAGACGTCGGCTGGGTCGTCTGTTGCTTTTCTCTCCGCCCCCTGCAACGCCTCTCTCCCCTCATCTCTGCCAGTTTCAAGCCTGCTCCAGCCCTGCAGAAATGGCCGATGAGGCGCGCTTCCCCATCGCCCGAGCCTCGGTACAGTGATCTTTTTGTTTCGGAGTCGTCGGGTTCGGTTCTCATGCCGACCTACAGCTCGTCGCGCTGTTCGTGGAGTCGCTTCTCTTTGGGTCCTTTACCGTCCTCTACGCTATCGCAATTTGGATTCTCCTCTACCGGGAGAAGAAACGGAGTCGGTCAGGCCTCAACAAACGACTCTTCGCCACTTCCACGATCATGTGGATATTATCAGTAGCAGTACGTCCCACTACATTTCGCTTGTAGCTAAATACCACTTTGATCCCCTGCAGCACCTAGCTATAGACTTGCAACGGGTGGACCAAGCGTTCGTGGTGGAAGGAGGCAAGCCGAATAGCGCCATGGATTTCTTCAATACGCTCAGCAACCCGACGCTGGTCGCGAAGGACGTGATCTACGTTACACTGACTCTTGTTGGCGATACTTTCGTCACGTACCGTCTTTTCGTTGTGTGGAACCACTCCTGGTTGATTGTCGTGCTTTCGAGCATTATGGTTCTCGCGACGGCTGGTGCGTCGCCAATTACGGTCGGCTTGGGGGGTTCGTGCTGACGTGCATCAATCTAGTCTCTGGCTACGGCGCATGTGCCGAAATTGGGCTTGTCAAGGGTGTCCGAGTGGTCTTTGCGAAGAGCATAGCGTCCTGGGCCGAGGCCTTCTTCGCCCTTTCGCTCACCACGAACCTGTTGGCTACAAGTGAGTGCTGCTTGCTTTCCGCGCGAGTGTCCGTGTGCACGTATCTGGCGTGGATCTCTCGGCTCTCCCTCGCCCGTTCGGATGCCAGTTATTCACAGCTATGCTTCAGTTCTCATCGCTGGACGGATCATCTGGATGAACCGGCGTGTGCAGTCCTACCGCACTGCGACGGGAATATCCCATTGGAGCATTATAGAAACCTTGGTTCAGTCCGCAGCTATTTACTCGGCCGCCCTCGCCGCCCTCCTCGGCACGTACCTCGCCGGTTCGAACGCCCAGTATATCTGTCTCGACCTCCTCAACCCGCTCATCGTAAGTTCGGATATCTCGCTGTTACAGAGTCCCGGAGCGAACTAAGCTGCGGTCATACAGGGCGTCGTGTTTACGCTCATCATCATCCGTGTCGGTCTGGGCGAAACGATGAGCGAAGTTTCTGGCAGGCAGACGTCCGAGTTCCATGGCCAGACTATCGGCGGTACGGACTTCAACCTGCGTCCTGTCGCGATCAACGTTTCCGTCACACAGGCAGACGATCGCCAGTCGCTCGAGATGGATTGCAAGGACAATGCGATGAACGACCTCGAAAGCGGGACCTCGCGTAGCTGACGGGTGAATCGGCGATGTTATTCGGGAATATGCCCACCCTTTACCTGCTGGGGTGCACAGCTCATGTAACGGCTTTTCTTTGTGGACTCCGCTGTGCCATCACCATGTTTTACACACCGTGCGCGTGTATATTCTCCATGTACTGGAGTAGTCCAAACCTATCTCACGTTCCCCCTATCTTAGCAAGACTGCATGAGCTACACATACTAATGTAATTTACATCTTGATAAATCTTTATACTAGTCGGTCGATCGCCGTTCATCCTCTCACGGAGCAATGGTCATTCCTGCGACAACTTGGAGATGCCATAGCTGTAGCGGATATGATTGGGAACGTAGACCATCGACCGTCGAGTCCGCAATCAGCCGGTTCCAAGGAGCTGCCTTTGCCGCTACCCCATTCGGCGAACTCGTCGGAGATCCTTTGGTTCGATCGGACGGCCGTAAGGGAATGAATGAACTCGACGCAGGTGAGGCGAGCCCATGGATCCGCGGGACGGTCTCGGGGGCTGAAGATGAGCATAGGGTTCAAACTCAAAGTACAAAGGCTGGCATGCTGGTGCTGCGGCACTGCATCCTACTTATCCTCTCCCCAGTGTCAGCCTTTCGAGTACCATCATTCCTCCTTCCTAACCGATGGCGACGACAACCGTCAAGGCGAAACCAACGCGCACGACCTCAAAAGTGTCATCCGCTCGTGCCAACGTGAACGCCAATGCAACGCTCACGCTCCGCCTCAATTTGAACGCATCAGCGAGTCACACCACGAGCGTCGGTGTGAACACCACTCGGCCCGTCAAGTCACAGGGAGCACAGGTGAGTCGAATAGGGTGTATGATATCTACAGCTGGAGCTTCGGTCCTAAAGTTTTGCGCTCGTTGGCATAGACCAAGGGACAGACTAGCCGCCCCGCACAAACGCAGAACAAGATCGGCGCTCCCAAAGGCAACGCTCCGCGATCTGGAAACAGCGCCGGGAATGGCCATGCACCCGGAGGGGCTTCGACGTCGCGCCAACAACCATCTGGGCAGAATGGGCAGGTGAGCGGCTTGACTCTCTCCATGTCGGCTAAGTGGAGCTGAGTGTAGCATTTAACCGCGGTAGCGCCTTACATCCACAACCCGCGCACCAGCTCCCACTTCCAAGGTGACCCCAGGAAATGGTGGGAAGGGACGGCGGGGGTGATCGTGCTGCCTAGGCATTTGAGGGGCGCTCTGCGCAGTAGAACGTGGATTGTGCGAGGCTGCGGGACCCATCGAGCGACTCTAGGGGAACGACGCCCATGATATTTATGTAACGATAGGTTCCAATCGTCCAATCTTCCAGGCGGCAACTGGACACCGCCATACAGTATACCAGTGTTCAAGGCAGCTCGAAGAATGGAAGTTGAGCAACCAGGCAAACAGGACCACTCACCTGCAGGACTTGAACACGATTCATTATCGCCTGTCTCGGTGAAAGGAATGCTTGAACTTTGAGATGTTCTATGCATAACTTCGAAGCGTAAGTTGATCGCCGACCTGCGTGGAGTAACCTGAGGCCTGAAGACGATGCCTGTGTCTTCTAAACTCCACAGCCGTAGAGCACTGGTACTCCGGTCAGAGGGTGTTCCGGACTGGATCCGTAGGGATGTTTCCGCACCTGAGAGGGCCGGAACGAGTCATCCGATGAGATAAAGCTTCCCACCGCGAAGCACCCTGTAGCAGCATGCGTGAGGCGTGCCCGAGACCGCTGTTGGCGGATGTTGGTGGATGGAAGACGGGGGCAAACGGCGCATCTGGCTTTTGTGTTGGGTTGGATGTCATCAGGTATGACTGAGAGCGGTCACGGTTTCCACAAGCATTCGGAGATTCGGCGGAGGGACTGGCGAGGGAGTTGTTCTGCATCGACGCAAGGAGGAGTGGAAACATAGACATTCAAGGTGATCCTGCTGCGACGTGGCTGGTGAACGACACTCAAGCCAGTCGACATACGCGAAGTCGTGAAACGAAACGAGGGACAAACTATCACAAATAGATCGGAGCGGGCGCTGCGTAGCGACGAACCGTGGGCACTGTGACGGAGCGCGAGCCGCCGAGAACCAGTGGTCGGTTCTCCGCAGGCATGCAGACGCACAGCCTGACCTTATTCTCTGCTGTATACCACCCCCGGCGGGCGTCGCTCGCCCACAGATCCTCTCCTTCTGTCCCCTCGATACCTTTATACCCGCCTCGCTTGTGACTGGGACGACCGATCCAGATTCCCATATCCTCGACATGGTCGAAACGAACAGCACTCTTTGCCCGTCGGACAACCAACAAGTGATCGACCAAAGCTCCTTTTGGGACTCCAACGGGCTCAATTGGGATACTCATAGGATAGGATGGGTGATAGCGGGGGCATGTGCGGCAGTGGTACGCAATCCGTTTCTCTAGATCTTGTATAGAGCTCACATAGTTGTGCGTGATAGACTGTCATTTTGACTGCTATCAGCGTCTCATTTCATTGCAGGTGAGTGTATGGCGATCTATCTCGACCTCTTGACTTCATCATGAATATGTCAGGAACTATACGAATCCTGCCGAGCAGCGACAGATGTACGTGCGCCACCCCTCCCACAACTCGAATCAACTTGACCTTTGCTGTAGCATCCGAATATTGTACATGCCAGCCGTCTACGCCATAATATCATTCTTTTCCTACAGATTCTTCCGCAGCTATACATACTACGACCTCATTGAGTGTGGTGCGTATATGGATCCTGACACTGGTTCCATTTGGCCAATCATCATTTTTGATTTGCAGCATATGAGGCGAGTTGTCTACGAACCTCTTCCTCTCAAACGACTCCATCACCACTTCCTGTTACCTACTAAGGGCTCGGATTGCTGATACTAGTTCTATACAGTCCGTTACCCTCAGTGCCTTTCTGTGAGTCGCAGCGCTCCTGGCCACTCTTTCGCCCAGGCTCACACGCTTGTACCAAGTCTCCTCCTCATCGAGTATGTCGCCTCGACAGCAACGGGACACGATGTCGATAATGCGATTCTTCGCAAAGATAAGTCAAGTCTACCTATGCCTGTGAGTAGACCTGTCCCGCTGCGCCTTACTCAAAACTGACCTCCATCCAAGTTCTGTTGTTGGAGATATCGACCAACGAAGGTGGGTACTTTGCGATCGGTTCCCCGCCATGGCGCACTAACTCGTGTCTTGTACGTGCTAGGCTTATTTCATGTACACCGTGAAGGTGCGCACGCATCTAAACGTGGTCTTTCACCTTGTTAAAACCTAAAGCAACAGTGGTCGGTGCTTCAATACATTATCCTACGGCCGGGTGAGTCTGGACAACCTACGGGCCGTCTCGCATCCTCACTCATGATGCTTTCAGCACTATCCCTCGCGGGAATCATTTGCCAACACTATGGCGTGTTATGCGAGTCAGGGCCGTGGAGCTTCAAGACTGCACATGCGTATATCAGCGTCATCGACTTCTTAAGTATCTCGTATGTGAATAACACCCCCTCCCTTTCCCGCTGCATTATTTAACTGTGTGTTTCCGCGCAGCGTCGCCCTGTATGGACTCCTGCTCTTCTACGGGCTGACGAAGGATGAGCTCGTTGGACGGAAACCGTTGGCGAAGTTCTTGTCGATCAAGCTCATCGTCATGTTCACCTTCTATCAAGCGTTCGTGGTACGTTCTCCTGTTGGAGCTTCTCGTTCGTCTAACACGGCTATTGATATCTCCTTCAACTGCAGTTCAGCGCGCTGGAAGGACACGTAATCACAGCGTCGGAATACTGGACGGCAACGAACATCGCAGATGGTCTGAACGCACTCGCCATCTGTATCGAGGTGCGCAATCGCTAACGTCGACGAGCACCGGTGAGTGTTCACACAGGCTGGCGCAGATGGTGATCTTCTCGTCCTTCATGATGTACGCCTACACGTGGAAGGAGTACGTCGTCGACGGCCGCCCCAAGACCGGGGTCGGGCGTCCGCTCCTCGACAGCATCAACTACTGTACGTCCCGTCCCGCCCCGTCCCATCCAGCCTCCCTTGCAGCTCCTGCTGATGCTGTTTCGGTTTCTGTATCCCCATCACTGACGCGCGCCGACCCTCCCAGCGGACTTCGGGCACGAGATGTGGGGCTCGATCAAGTTCTTCCTCGACTACATGCGCGGCAAGCCGGGCACGCACGGCGCGCGCGTCACCGTCACGGACATGAACGGGAACACGGTCGCGAAGAAGACGTACGGCGAGGCGTTCGGCTTCGAGCGCAGCGCGTCCGGCGTCAGCGTGGGCGGCTTCTCCGGCGACGCAGGCGGGTACCGCGGCCGGGGCGGAGGGGCAGGGGGAGGAGGCGGGGGTGAGTCCATGTCCATGTCCGCTGTGCGTGCGCCCCGGGGATCTTTCGAGGAAAATGTCAGATTAGCCCCGTACACGTACAGCGCCGCCAACTCGTCGTCCTCGGAGGGCCTCGCGAACCTCAACGGCCCGAGCGTGGAGAACGTCAGTGCGCCCCGGTACTGAGCCCGTGTCGGCTTGCCTTGACGAGGCGCAGGACGCTGGTGGCACGCTTGAGCTGCGGTCTTATAGATGATAGGTGGAACGATGGGCGTGAAGAAGGGGCGAAGGGGAGAGAAGGCATAGCCGCGCGTTGTCTCGCACTCGAGTAGTTCTTGTCCCTTGATCCCTTGTTCTCGTTCTGTGAATCTCGAGCCCAGTACCAACTATGTAATCCCTACGTATCATGACTTCTCGTACCCACACTTCGAGGACATTTGGATTATTCCGACTCCCCGCCCTGTTCCGCTATTTTATGATATAATATTTCTATCGGGCGTGGTGGGACAGTCTACGGCAAGAGCGAGCTTCCATCTTGTGTTCATGAAGCTTCCGGTAAGCAGCGTGATAAGTAACTTATAAAGTCGTAGCCGGCGACGTTGTGGCAAGACTAGCAGTCCTAGCGTAGGTTTGTCGTGGCGCTTGCGGCAAGTCAAACTCGCGGCGTTCGCCGGTTCTCCATCGCAGCCGCCGTCGTCGCGGATGGCTCCCAACCCCGGACTTCTACCTTTTCGCTCCGCGTCGCTCTAAGCTCATGTGTTCTGTTCTACCTGCTTCACCCTCAGCCTGCTCTGTGGCAAACTCTATTCTTGCTTTAACCATGACCTGACTTCAACCGTGCCTCCGTGCTGGTGGGTCGCAGTGCTCGAACGTCGGTGGCAGTCAACCTAGAACGAGAACTAGACAAGAAGATCCTCGGTTTGGTATCCAAAACAAATGCTACGCTTCTCAGCAGGTTTCCTTGGTTTTATGATCAGCCATTGGGAAGCTTGTCGGAAATGGCATTGGCGTACGTACCACGATCATGGGCTCTGCACTCTCCGTTTGCGTGCAGTCCGAACCTGTTTCGCTCCACAGTTCCTCCAGGAAGCTCGCCAAGACGACCGTAGGTTTGAGCAAGACGACGTGGGAGATTTCTCCTTCGCCTCCTGCTCCCTCTATCGCTATCCTCTCCTCCCGTACAACTCCAAGCTGCGTGGTGCAGAGCACGGGGTGGGTGTCTACGCGACTTCGCGCCTTCTTCGGATCGGCCCACTCGTCGACCATGCCGGAAGGATTGAAGCGTTTCCCCGGCTTGACGGTGAAGATCTGGAGGTCTCTGGAGATGATGCGCTCGACGGTGGTGCACTGGAACTCGTAGGACAAACGGATGATTTCACGTAGCACATCGGCATGGCTACGCTCAACCTCGTCGAGAAGGTCCGGCGGTGGCGTTGCGACTCCACTCGCGAGGAGGATGTCCGTGAGGCGCTTCAGCAGCTCATCCTTGGCGAAACGCCGAGGTTCTGCGTCATCCCCGAAGAATTGTCTCATGTATGTGAGGCAGAGCGCTCTCCATCTACCTGCCACTGATTGTTGTTCTAGGTTCTCGTCAGTAAGAACATACGTGGTATCCAAAGAGTGCGTACCCGTCTGTCTCATCAAGTAATAAAGACGCTGAGCAAAGGTTGTGTGTTCAGACGGGCGGAAGGCCCACTTGCCGCACAGAAATTCCACGAAGGAGACCATAACGACTTGAAGGATGGTTTGAACTACGAGAGGGTCGGCGGCGTGGTCGACGGAGCTGAGCACGGACAGGAGATCTTCGTCCACCAGGTACTGCAAGCGCCTGACCGCTTCCTGCGACACCGGCCCATCCTCGCGCTCGCCGTAGCGCGACTGGAACGTGTCCGCAATGCTCGCCGCGACCTGGAAGATCCTGGAGTTGATTCCGCCAACGAGCTGAAGCACCTCCGCGTCGGCGACGTCGTCGAGCCGCGTCAGGTACGCTTGGGCATCCCGTAGCTCAGAGGACCTCGTGTCGAGCAGAGCCACCTTCTTCCGCAACTCGTCTTTGGTCTGACGCAGCTCCTGTTCAAGCTTGGCGTGGGCGGTCTGGAGTACGTTGACACGATCCTCCGCCTCGGACGCCTGCGTCGCTGCCTGCTTTGTTTGCTGGTCAATGGTAGCCTGCTTTGCAGCGAGGTGTCGGCTGGCCTCCGCTTCTAACGAGCGAATGCGTCGCTCCGCCTCCAGCGCCCGCTTCTTCCATACCTCTAATCCCTCCTCTGTCTCTTGAAGGATTTGGTGGCGCGATTCGGTGACGCCCCGCCGGTCCGAGTCCGTCTCTCCTTTGGACTCGCTCGTGCGTGGTAGGTCGTGACCGTCGGACAGGCTCGCGGACCTCCGCCGACGATTCGTGATGTCACTCCAGGATGGCACAGAGAAAGTGAAGGTGTCAAACATCGGCGAGAGGGGTGGGGACGAGGGGTCCTGAGGAGAGGGAAGGCGGAGGCTTCAGATACCTTCTACCCCCTTTGTTCTTCGGCGATTGATATGGGAATCGCCCCTCCAACTTTGGCTGAGAAGTGGCACAGTACGTCAATCCTGCCTTTCGACCTCGTTTTTAGCTAACAAAGCGATTGTTCGCTCTCTTATTTGATCCTGCAGGCAGCAGCGTGGATCGATTTCCCGGATTTTGCAAGGCTGATCCCGTACCGAGGCCAGGCCGTACAACGACGTTTATGAACTTTAACTGTTGGCTCCTATAAGAGCCTTTGGCGCGCGTCGTCGTACTTGCCCACCGAGTCTCGCCATGCCTGCACCCGAAGCCTATCGAGGACTAGTCCGCAAGTTAGTGGTGGGGATAGACGTCGGAACCACGTTCTCCGGGGTCTCCTACGCCATCCTCGACCCTGGAGAGGTCCCTAGTATCCACAGTATTACCCGGTACGCCACTCAGGTCGCGAAACATCTGACCGCCACTCATTGACGTCGACAGGTATCCCGGTCAGGAGAACGAGGCAGGCAACTGCAAGATCCCGTCCGTTCTGTACTACCATCAGGATGGCACGCTCCACTCTGCTGGGGCCGAAGCCACTGCTCCAGGCATGGAGCTCGTCGCCGAAGACGAGGATCTAGTCTTTGTCGAATGGTACGCCACCCTAGCCGCCGATCACCGCACGCTTGCTAAATCCCTCTCAGGTTCAAGCTGCACCTTCGCCCCGAGCACCTCGACTCCAAAGCGATCTCCCAGCGAGACCTCCGTCCGCTCCCTCCGAACCTTACCGCCGTCGACGTCTTGGCGGACTTTCTGGGTTACCTTTTCGGGTGTACCCGGCGCTACATCTGCGAGACGCACAGCAACGGGGAGAGCCTCTGGAACTCGGTCCAGGACCACATCGTGTTCGTGCTCTCGCACCCCAACGGCTGGGAGGGCCTGCAGCAGAGCAAGATGCGCCAGGCGGCGGTGGCGGCGGGCCTCGTCCCGAATACGAACGAAGGGCATTCGCGCATCCGCTTCGTCACCGAGGGTGAGGCGAGCCTGAACTTCTGCATCAACAACGGGCTTGCGACGGACGCTATTGAGGTGGGTGTCGCACACGATCGTGTCGGATGTGAAGTCGTCTGACGATCATTCTGTTGTGCAGGCGGGCGGAAGTGTGATCATCGTCGACGCTGGTGGGGGCACTGTCGACGTCAGCAGCTACCGTTTCCTATCTACGTCTCCGATATCCGTGGAGGAAGTTACCTCGCCGGAATGTGAGTCATTCATTCATATAAGATACTTATGCCATCTGTGCTGACGACGGGATGCAGGCATCCTCCAGGGCTCGACGCGGGTGAACGTTCGCCTGCTGGAGTTCCTAAAAAGTGGGATCGATCTCAGGTCTCGCCTTGAGTGAACACTGACAGTTCCTTAGACCATCTCGCTGCTTCTGCCTTCGATAACGAGGAAGACCTCAAGTTGATGGTCGACAGCTTCGACAAGTCCACGAAGCCGGTGTTCAAGGATGAGAAGGAGGCGTCCTACATCAAGTTCGGGACCATGAAGGACAACGATCCGGCGGTCAACATTCGTCGCGGGCAGCTCACGCTCACCGGGCAAGTCGCACCAACTCAGCATCGAGGCTCGCGTGCTAACCCCTTGCTGCAGATCGCAGGTCGCATCTTTCTTCAGACCTGCGCTCGAATCCATCTTTGAGGTCATCCAAAGTCAACGAGATGGATCGACCTCTGCGCCCTCTGTAGGTAGTGATTATGTGTCCCAAGCTGATCGCTCATGCCTGCGTGCCTTGATAGACCGTGTTCCTGGTCGGCGGATTCGCAGCTAGTCCTTGGCTCTACTCATCGCTGAAGGAAAAGCTCAGCTCCATCAACGTCACTCTCTACCGCCCCGACTCCCATACGTAGGTCGTCCAAGGCTCGATGTCTGCACGATGCATTCACCTGAGTTGGATATCGCAGGAATAAAGCAGTCGCCAACGGCGCCGTCTCTTTCTTCCTCGACCACTTCGTGTCGTCGCGCGTCATGAAGATGAC